>PVIH01015597.1:0-48982 GCA_004025045.1 Sigmodon hispidus | reverse complement strand
TGTAACTATAAGTGGTTGGCAACTGTTTCCTTAATAGTTATTGCCGGAGTAGGTCCAACATGAGTCCATATGTAGCCTTTCTCTGGTCTGGTGGGAACTGTAGGAAATGGTGATGACTTGGACTTGAAATACTCAGAAGGTGCATGGCAGACAAATTCCAGGTACTCCATCTTCCTTGGGAGGTCTTCCTCCGGCCCTATGATATAGGATGCGGGATCAAACTGGTCTCTGGGGCTAGTGAGGGTGGGAATGAGCCATGTCAGGGCTGCACTCTTCTCGCAGTACTGGTCCTGAATAAAACCCCTGATCTGAGCATAGTACGGCTTTCCATCTTGTTCATCAATGACAGAAACAACATCACCAATTTGGTAATATACTCCCTTGTAGAAGATAGATTCTGCAGTAATTATGGTAGAAACAGATTCAGGAGCTTTGATAGGATTTTTTAATTTAAAGATATGCCTTCTCCCTTTTCCTTTGGTGGAAACCTTCTTTTCAGCAGCTGGAGCAGATTTGTATTTAGTATTTCTGAGCCGAGCAGACCTTCTGTGAATTTCTTGCTTACTCTGCTTGCCACCCCCGCCCCCGTTGCTCTGCGGAGGGACCGCCGAGGTGCTGGCGAAGGTGGTCGTGCCAAAGCCACCGACGACCCCAGTCCCGCCCGCCACCCCCGCTCCGCCGCCCCCGCCGCCCCGGCCTGTGCAGTGATGACAGAGGATGTCGCCATGTGGGCTCTTCTTCCACATGGAGGACGACGTGGTCTTGCATACGCTGCAGGTGGGCTTCAGGCCCAGCGGCATGGTGGCCGGCTCGGGCGGCCCCCGCGGGCGGAGCGACACGGGAATGGCGGTCGTCTGCACCGGCCGCCCAGGGGTCGGCCCGCCACCCCGGCGACTGGAAGAGCGGGAGAGGCAAGATCTAAGGTGCTGTGCCGCCCGCGCCGGTGCCCAGCGGCCGCCACTGCCCCCGGGGAGCGGGAAGCGGCCTTGGGCGGCCCGGGACCCAGCCCTGGAGCTGGGCCGCCCGCGGGGGACGCAGGCCCGGTAGGCGGCCTGACCTCCCGGGAAAGCCAGCTCTATCCAGAGGGTGGACCCCGGGGTGGACGGGGCAGCGGCGATACCGAAGCCCGACCTCCGCCCACCGGGGCTTCCGGCGACGGGCCTATTTGTTTGTTTTTTAATCAAACCCCTTTTCTTAAGGCTCAGAGAGGTATGTGGAAGAAGAGGTAGAATAATTATTAAAGCCAGAGGTGGTGGAAACAGTATGTTGTTCACACAACATGATTGATACATTTATGCATATATAAATCTCAGAGAATGTGAAATCAAGAACAGTACCTAAGCAAATTGAAGCCAGATGCAGTTCCCGAACTAAAAGGGAAAAATAAACATGGGATCCCACTCACAGATGAAAAGCTGTCTGTAACTGATACCCTTTGCTCGCTCTCTCTGTCTCTCTCTGTCTCTCTGTCTCTCTGTCTCTGTCTGTCTCTGTCTCTGTCTGTCTCTGTCTCTGTCTCTGTCTCTCTCTCTCTCTCTCTCTCTCTCTCTCTCTCTCTCTCTCTTCCTTTTTTAACCATGGATGTCAGTGGGTATATAAACCATACTTCAGGGAATGTCGCATCTCAGGAATAGTTGGCCAATATAAAACAAGCTCAAAAGTATTTTTGAGGGGCTTTTGGCTGCATTCTGGTTTGCTTTTGATGTTTAAAAAATCTTATTGGTCTTTTGATTATATTTTTGTTTTCCTAGTATTTTAGGTATGTGTGTTTCTTAATTTTTGTTTTTGTTTCTTGAATTTTTATTTCTGAGAGAGAAAAACAATGCTACATGAGTATGGAGGTGCAGAGAATATGGGAGACATTAGGAGAAGGAATCAAAATATATAATTTTTTCTCTTAATTAATTTTTAAAATTTATTTTACATACCAACCACAGTTTTCACACTTTCCTCTTCCCCCATTCTCTCTCCTACCTCCTTTCTATTCCCCCCATTTATTCCTCTGGAGGGGTAAGGCCTCCTTTGTGAATCAACAAAGCACAGCATGACAAGTTGAGGCAGGACCAACCACAACCCCCATGTGCATGAGCATCATGGGTGAGCAAAGAATCCCACCATAGGGAAAGAGGTCCAAAGATTCAGTTCATGAGCCAGTGACAGATCCTGGCCATACTGCTAGGGATCCCACAAACAAGTCACACAATTGTCACCCACATGCAGAGGACCTAGTTTGGTCATGTACAAGTTTCCTAGTTATCAATTTAGAGCCCATGAGCTCTCCTGAACTTGGGTCATCTTTTTCTGTGGATTTTTTCCTTCATGATCTTGACTTCTATTACTTTTACCATTCTTCCTCCCTTTCTTCAAATGGACTTGAATAGCTTGGTTCAGTGCTTGGGTATAGATCTCTGTATCTGCTTCCTCTGATTGCTGGATAAATGTTCTATGATTACAATTAGGATAGTCACCAGTCTGATTACAGAAGAATACCAGTTCAAGAATCTTCTCTACTGTTGCTAGGAATCTTAGTTGAGGTCATCCCTGCTGATTCTCAGGAGTTCTCTCTAATCCCACAAAGCCTCCCTATCCCTCTCTTTCCTTCTACCAATACAACCATCCTGATCTCTCATGTCCCCATCCCCATCCCCTCCTCTCTATGTCCTCCTTTGACCCCAGGCACGTGGGAGAATTGCATCTATTTTCCTTCACCAAGATGATTTCATACATTCCTCTTATGGACCTCATTGTTACCTAATTTCTCTAGAGTTGTGGATTGTAGCCTGATTATCTCTTGTTTTATATCTACTGTCTACTTATGAATGAGTACATGCCATGTTTGTCTTTCTGGGTCTGAGTTACCTCACTCAGGATGACTTTTTTCAGATTTCATCTATTTTCCTGCATGTTTTTTTTATGTCATTTTTCCTGCTGAATAATACTTCACTATATAAATATACCACATTTTCTTTATCCATTCTTCAGTTGAGAGAAATCTAGGTAGTTTCAAGGTTCTAGCTATTACAAATAATGCTGCTATGAATATAGTTGAGCCTTCGGGTACATGCCCAAAAGTGGTATTACTGCGTCTAGAGGTAGATTGATTTCCCTATTTGTTTTTTTGGTTTTTTGAGAAACTGACATACTGATTTCCAAAGTGGCTGTACAGGTTTGTACTGCCATAAGCGGTGAGGCAGTGTTCCCCTTACTCCACAATCCTCTCCAATATAAGCTGTCTTTAGTGTTTTGATCTTAGCCATTGTGAGTGGTGTAAGATGGAATCTCAGAGTTGTTTTGATTTGCATTTCCCTAGTGACTGAGGATGTTGAGACTTTCCTTATATCTTTTGGCCATTTGACAATCTTTTGTTGAGAAATTTTTGTTCAGATTTATACCCCATTTTTAAATTGAGTATTTAAATGGGATTATTTGATATTTTTTATGTCTAGTTCTTGAGTTTCTTATACATTTTAAAGACCAGCTCTATGTCAGATGAAGAGTTGGTGAAGGTCTTTTACCATTTTGTAGGCTGCCATTTTGACTTATTGACTGTGTCCTTTGCTTTAAGAAGTATTTTTTCATTTCAGGAGATCCCATTTATTAGTTGTAATCTCAGTGTCTGTGCTACTGGGGTTATATTTAGGAAGTGGTTGCCTGGGTCAATGTGTTCAAGGGTATTTCCCACTTTCTCTTTTGTCAGGTTCAGTGTAACTAGATTTATGTTGAGGTTTTTGATCCACTTGGACTTAAGTTTTGTGTCTGTTGATAGATAAGGATCAATTTTCATTCTTCTGTGTGTCAATATTCAGTTAAACCCATACCATTTGTTGAAGATGGTTCCTTTTATTCCATTATATAATTTTGGCTTCTTTGTCAAAAATCAGGTGTTCATACTTATGTTAATTTATGTCAAAGTCTTCAGTTCAATTCCATTGATCTAAGTGCCTGATTTTGTGCCAATATCAAGCTTTTTTTATTACTATAGCTCTAGAGTAGAGCTTGAAGTCAGAGACAGTGATGCCTCTGAAAGCTGCTTTATTGTACAGGGTTGTTTTAGATATCCTGTGTTTTTTGTTTTACCATGGAAAGTTAACTATTTTTTTGAGGCCTGCGAAGAATTGTGTTTGGATTTTGATAAAAATTGCATTGAATCTGTAGATTGCTATTGGTAATTGCTATTGGTATTGACTGTGTCCTTTGCTTTAAGAAGTATTTTTTCATTTCAGGAGATCCCATTTATTAGTTGTAATCTCAGTGTCTGTGCTACTGGGGTTATATTTAGGAAGTGGTTGCCTGGATATACACAAATAAAAAAATATGACTTTAATCACAATAAAATATAAATAAAATTAAATTAAAATAAATAAAAAGACTGATCATCCTACACAACGTGCTTTCAGATTCTTTATAAATCTGGAGTTTCCCATATTTTCTGAGTCCACCTCAGACCTTTTTTTATTATTTATAAATAATATTATTATTTTTTATTATTTATTTATAAAAAAAATAAATCATTTTTATTATGCTAATCTTATCTATCCAGGAGCATGTGAGATCTTTCTATTGCTTGAAATCTTTTTTAATTTGTTTCTTCAATGACTACAAATTCTCTTTTTTTTAACCTGATATATGGAATTTTATTAAAGGTCATTTTAGAAACAAGCCATGTGGGAAAAAAAGAAAATCAAACAGGAAACAGTAGGAACCAACATACTGTATAAGGCCTGAGGTGGACTCAGAAAATATGGAAAACTCCAGATTTAGAAAGAATCTGAAAGCACGTTGTATAGGATGATCAGTCTTTTTATTTATTTTAATTTAATTTTATTTATATTTTATTGTGATTAAAGTCATATTTTTTATTTGTGTATATCCTTGTTCAAGCTCCCTCCCCCCACTCGCCCTTACTGCAAGGTGTTTTATATTATTTGTGGCTAATTGTAAAAGGTAATATTTCTATGATTTCTTTCACAGCATGTTTATCATTTGTATATAGGAGGGCTATTATTTTTTTAAAGTTAAGCTTATATCCTGCCACATTACTAAAGGTGTTTATCAGCTATAAGAGTTCCTTGTTAGTATTTTGGGGTCACTTATTTATTCCATCATATCATCTGCAAATAGCATTACTTTGGCTTCTTTCATTCCAATTTCTATTGCCTTGATCTTTTTGTTGTCTTATTGCTTTCATTAGAACTTCAAATACTATATATATTGAATAGATTATGGAGAGTGAACAGCTTTGTCTTGTTCCTGATTTTAGTAAAGTCAATTTGATTTTTATCTCCATTTAATTTGATGTTGGCTATTGGTTTGATATATATTGCTTTTATTATGTTTAGGAATGTTACTTGTATCCCTGCTCTCTCTAAGACCTTTATCAAAAAAGAGTTTTGGATTTTGCCAAAGGCTTTTTCAGCATCTAGTGAGATGATTATATGGGTTTTTCTCTCCACTTAGTATATAGGGTGGATTATATTGAATTATTTTCATATGTTGAACCATTCCTACATCTCTGAGATGAAGCTTGCTTGATCACGGTGAGTGATTTTTTTTTTTTGATATGTTCTTGAATTTGGTTTGCCAATATTTTATTGAGTATTTTTGTATCAAAGTTTATGAGGGAAGCTGGTCTGTAATTCTCTATCTTTGTTGTATCTTTGTGTAGTATGGGTATCAGCATAGGTATAGACTCATAAAAACAGTTTAACATTATTCCTTCTGTTTCAATTGTGTAGAATAATTTGAGGAGTAAGATAGTAGCTCTTCATTAAAATTCTGATAGAATTCTGAACTTAAACTATCTGATCCTCGGAGAAGAATTTTAATAATTGCTTCCATTTTGTTATAGGTTATATCTCTGTTTATATTGTCTGATCTTGATTTAATTTTTGTATGTGGCACCTATCTAGAAAATTGTTCATTTTTTATGTTTTCCAATTTTCTTGCTTACATGTTCTCTGGATTTCCTCAGTGTCTGTTGTTACGCCCTGCTTTTCATTTATGATGTTATTAATTTGGATATTCTCTCTCTACCTTTTGGTTAGTTTGGATATGGGTTTGTCAATATTGTTGATTTTCTCAAAGAACCAACTATTTATTCCATTGATTCTTTGTATTATTTTCTTTGTTTCAATTTTATTGCTTTCAATGCTGAGTTTGATTATTTCCTGCTTTCTACTCCTTCTGGGTGAGTTTGCTTCTTTTTTCTATAGCTTTCAGGTGAGCTATTAAGTCACTAGTGAGGTTTCTGCAATTTCTTTGTTGGCACTTAGTGCTATGAACTTTCCTCTTAGCAGTGATTTCAAAGTGTTCCTTGGGTATGTTGTACATTCATTTTCAGTGAATTCTACAAAGTCCTTAATTTACTTATTTATTACTTCCTTGACCCAGTAGTGAGTAAGTTGAGCATTGTTCAGTTTCCATGAGTTTGTAGGCTTTCTGTAAGTTGTGTTGTTGTAGAATTCTAACTTTAAGCCATGGTGATCTGATAAGACATGGGTTATTCCATTTATTTTTGTATCTGTCATGATTTGCTTTGTAATTGGGTATATGCTTAGTTTTAGAGAAGGTTCCATGAGGTGCTGTGAAGACGTTATACTCCTTTGTGATTGGGTGCAATGTTTTATAAACGTCTATTAAGTACATTTGAATAATATCTGTTAGTTCCCTTATTTCTCTATTAAGTTTCTGTCTGGCAGACCTGTCCATTGATGAGAGTGGAGTGTTGAAGTCTCCCACTATTAGTGTGTAGAGTTTTATCTGTGATTTAAGTTTTAGTGGTGTTTCTTTTAGATATGTAGGTGTACTTGTATTTGGGGCATAAATGTTCAGAATTGAGACTTTATCCTGATGGGTTTTTTCTGTGATATATATATGAAATGTTCTTCCTCATCTTTTATGATTGATTTTAGTTTAAAGTCTATTTTGTTACATATTAGAATAGCTACACTAGCTTGTTTCTTAGGTCCATTTGATTAAGAAATCTTTCCTCAACCTTTTCCTCTGAGATAGTGCCTGTGTTTGAAGTTGAGGTATGTTTCTAATATGTAGCAGAAGGATGTGTCCTGTTTTTGAACTCATTCTGTTAGCCTGTGTCTTTTTATAGGAAAATTAAGTACATTGATATCAAGAGATATTAATGACCAGTGATTGATAATTTCTCTTATTTTGCTGTTGTTGCTTATTTTGGTAATGTGTGTAATTTTCTTCTTTGTGGTTTGCTGATATGAGACTATCTATTGCCTTTGTTTTTGTGGGTATACTTGGAATTTTTCTTATAGTGCCCCTATAAGGCTAGATTTGTGAATAGATATTGTTCAAATTTGGTTTTATCATAGAATATCTTGTTTTCTCCATCTACAGTGATTGACAGTTTGGAGGGTATAGTAATCTGGACTGACATCTTTGGTCTCTTAATGTATACAAAATACATGTCCAGGACATTCTGTCTTTCAGAATCTCCATTGACAAGTCAAATGTAACTCTATAGGTCTACCTTTAGATATTACTTGGCTTTTTTCTTTGCAGCTCTTAATACTCTTTTTTTCTTTTTTCTGTTTGGTGTTTCAATTATTATATGACCAGGAGACTTTCTATTTGGTGTTATAAGCTTCTTGTTTCTCATAGACATGTCTTCATTAAGTTAGGAATGTTTTCTTCTATAAATTTGTTGAATATATTTCCTGTGCCTTTGACCTTCAATTCTTCTTTTTCTATTTCTATTATTTTTAAGTTTGGTCTTGTATGGTGTCCCAGATGTCCTGGATGTTTTGTGTTATATATTTGTTGAATTTAACATTTTCTTTGACCAATGAATCTATTTTCTCAGTGCCTGAGATTTTCTTGTATTCTGTTGATTATGTTTGCATTTTTAGTTCTTGTTCATTTACTCAGATTTTCCATTTCTAGCATTCCCTTCATTTGTGTCTTCCTTATTACCTCTATTTCAATTTTCAGGGCTTGATCTAGTTCCTTCACTTGTTTTATTGCTATTTTATTGGGTTTCTTGGCTTTCTTTAAGGGATTTATCAATTTCTTCCATTTTTGACTTTTTCTCCATTTCTTTCAGGTAATTTTTTATTTCCTATTTAAGGGCATCTATCATCTTCAGAAAGTTATTTTTTAAGGTCATTTTATTCTGCTTCATCTGCATTGGAATGTTCATGTCTTGCTGTTGTATAATCATTTGTGGTGCCATATTGCTCTTTATGTTGTTGAATGTATTCTTTCACTGCCATTATCTCAGCAGGTGTTGATTCTTGTGATGTCGTTTTTGCATTTTTTTTTTGTTGTTCCTTTATTGTCTCTTTCCCTGAATGGCCAAGTGTTCTGGTGGTTGTCAGGTCCAGTAGGGTTGCCATAACTGAGGTTTGTGGGAATTGGTTTGCCTAAGTCCAGCATATCATCCAGTTTTCTTTTGTTCTGGCTAATGTGAGCTTCTTTTGTCCCTATGGGCTCTGTTCTTCCAACTGGTGTGGGTTGTGCCTGTGCTTAAGGAGTTTGTTCTTCCAGTTAATGCTGGTTGTGCCTGAACTGTTCCTCTAACTGGTATAGGTGGTGCATGTGCCTATAGGATTTGCTGATGCTGAAGTGGCTTGTTCACTGGGGTGAATGCTCCTCCAGTTGGCACAGGTGGTGTTTGTGCCTCTAGAAACTCTTCTTCTAATTGCTGTAGGTGCTTCTTGTGCCTATAGAAACAGCTATTCTTCCAGATGTTGCAGTTGGTACAAGTACCTCTAAGAGAGGCTGATTTGGGGGTGATGATTTTCCAAAGGAGAGTAATGGGTTCTGTGGGTGTGGGCAACACAATGAGTCTTTAAAGGTTAGAGAGTTTGCTGTGTGGCAGTGGTGATGGAGAGGTCTGCCTGCTGGGCTCTTATCTATCTGCTTTCTGGCTGCTTGAAATATTTATTTCAATATGTAAAAAGAAAGCTAGCTGACCATAAACCAATGAGTAAGCCAGTAAGCAGGTTTTCTCCATGATTTCTACTTCAGCCCCTGAGTCCTGTCATGAATTCCCTCCATGATGGAATGTTATCCATAATTATAAGCCCAAATAAACCCTTTCTTGAAATTACTTTTGGTTGTGATGTTTATCACAGTGACAAAATAAAAATAGGACATCTCTATACTGTATAAAGAAATAAGTTAATATTTTCTTAATGACAACCTATAAGAAAACACAGACACACACACAACAACAACTTTGAAAAATTTCATATCCTCATAATGTCAAATGGGGAAATATAAAACTTATACTTAAATTTCATATAAATGATAAAACAAAACTAATCATCATATGAATTTTTAATGCTTATTCCTGAAGATTCTATAATTGCATTATATTTTTGATAGCATGATCTGCTAAAATGGAAAATTCCATGTTTCCCTGGCAAAACTACTCAGGTTCTTCATAATTTCAGCTTTCCTTCAAGTAGTCAGAGTCTTAAATGATGTACCTAATATTTTTGAAAAGTTCTGTTTTTCAAAGTTAGAACTGACAAACTATACCTACTTCAATTAAAGCAAGTTTCTAATGAAAACAAAACAAGATTACATTAATGAGTATATTTTAATGTAAAATATCCTCTTAAATTAATGTCTGGTGACAAATTCTTCCAGACATATAGGAGATAAAAACTCTATGATGCTAATAAAAGATTCTTTTCTATGCTATAAATAACACTAACAAGGATCCTAAAACAGGAAATAGAGATAATACAATTTGCCTGCAGCTATTCTAATCAGCCAATTCAAATGAAATCTACTAAGGCACTATATACTGGCTTATAAAAATCTTCCAGAAATATAACTTTATAGATTCAAGTAAACTGTTGTTTGTAACTGCATTTAAACAATGATATCACAAATACAATAGAGGATCTCTTCTTTGGTTGGAGAAAGTGCTCTAGTCCAATCTGGCTAAATTTAAGAATTATTTATTTCATAGTTATTGTTGAAACAGTCTATAAACAAACACTATGCAAATGTCTGATTGCTTTGTCATTAACTTTTTCTTGGGCATAATGAGTTTGTCTAAGA
This sequence comes from Sigmodon hispidus, assembly GCA_004025045.1. Lineage (NCBI taxonomy): Eukaryota > Metazoa > Chordata > Mammalia > Rodentia > Cricetidae > Sigmodon > Sigmodon hispidus. The sequence goes on along the minus strand of PVIH01015597.1, from coordinate 38,941 downwards.
ACAAAATTAGAAATGAAACAATTTAAATATTATAGGAATTTAAAAAAAACACTATTCTGACTTTATGTATTTTGTCTCTTGGTGGGAATTAACACATATCTTTGTGGTGTTGCGGGAATTGAACTTAGAGCTTTGTGCATATTGGGCAAATGCTCTATTACTGATTTACATACCTAGCTTAAATGTACTCTTGAAGCTTATCAATTTTATAAGTCTATGAAGTTTTAATGTTAAAAAATAAATTGTTACAACAGTTTAAAAAATGATGCCAGAGAAATATTATTAAACATTGTTATAACCTCTGTTATTTGTTGAAGAAAAATATAAAGAAAAACAAAGCTAAAACATCAATTGAATTTCTGGCACAGCTGGGCAATGGCATACATATTTTAGCATTTGAACATTACTATGAAGATGTTCTGCTCTTATAGTTTATTGATGAAATTTACAAACTTAAATACTTTTGTTGCTGTCTTATCATGTATGTGTGTGTGTGTGTGTGTGTGTGTGTGTGTGTGTGTGTGTGTGTGTGTGTGATTGGCCATATAAAATCTAAAATTCTACCTTTGCCTAGTGTGCACTCTTGTAACCACAGGTTATATGGTCATTCAAAGCAACCTCCAGTGGCTATGGTCACATTCTACCTTGTTTGAGGCAAGATACCAATGTTCTTCATTGCTACTTAATTGGCAGGCTAACTACACCAGGAACTTCAAGGGATGTTTCTTCTCTGTATACCCTCATGCCTTAGGAATGGTGGGAATTATATATGAGCCCTACCTGGTCCCAAGCGGATTTTAAGGATCTAAACTGGAGTACATACACTTACATAGTAACATCTTTCCCACTGAGATTTCTCAACAGTCTATGGTGCCTAGATGAAAATTTAATAACACAAATAGAAATCAATCTTTATGTTTGCCAACTTTATTACCTTACCACATGGATACCATTTCCAAGTGATAACACCACTTCTGAGGGGACCATCTAAGTCTAAAGTGTATTTTCAGAGGATTTAGAATTTCTTTTAGAAGTGTAGAATGGGTTATATTGGGGATGTAGTTATTAGGAACACAAATAATTTGAATTTATTATTTGTCTTTGAAGTTCCAAGCCTCTCTGTAGTCAAGCATGTTAATAAAAACAGCTGAACCATTTCATAGTCTCTGGTTTGCTGTTATATTCTGCTTTGTTTATGAATGATATGAATTGTAACATATGACACATGTTCTTGTTTAGTAGATAAGCATAAAAGGGTACTATGCTTCTCCCATGATCACTACTAATGGTTCCATAATCACAGCAGCAATTCCATCAACAAGTCTAAAACTAACATGAAAACTATCTCAGTGGTCAGTAGAAAGATTAGATTCTTTGTATACCAATAAATAAACATGATGATATTATTCATGAGAGTACTGAATATTTGTAATTCTTGGACATTGAGGGACACAGAACAGTAACCCCATTAAATGCTCCATACCTCAGTTTGCTTCAGACTTTATATATAACATTCACTTTTTCCATTAAAAAAAATGTGGATTTTTTTCCCTTGGCTTAGCTGTGTTTTGGGTCATTAATAAGTAACACATAGCTACTTTCATATAAGCAGTGCTATATTATGAAAGTTGATTTCTTAACTGAGAAGGCCATTATATGACTAATGATCAAGTAGAACACAAAGTGTGAATTTTCCTGGCAAAAAAGTGGGTCATGTCTCAGATGAGAAAGAGTAGGACATTGTAAAATTTTATTGTACAATTCAGAATAACATGCAATTTCAAATTCATCCCTTTTTATATTTATTCATTTGGGAGAGGGCACATGACTCAGTGTACATATGGAGGCCAGAGGACCACCTATGTGAGCCATTCTTCTTCCATTATATTGATACCAGGGTTTGAACTCAGGTTGTCAAGCTTTGTGTGGCAACAGGAGCCTTTATACACTCTACCATCTTACCATTTCTGAATTATTTATATCTGTAATTTTCTATTTAATATTTTTGAACTCAGATTGACTAAGGCTTTTGAAAGTGAGTCTGTAAATGGAGAATGCCACCTATAGTTTGTAGAAAAAAATCACAAAGTTGCATTATTTTATCTTGCCTGGCCTCCATAGCTCCACTACAAGCCATTCTTTTTTTTTTTTTATTTTTTCCCCCACCTTGGCAGTTTCCAGTATTTTCCTACTCATATTCAGAGCCCTCTGCCAAGTAGTTTTATCTCTGGTATTCAGAAGTTGAAGTTATCTGTAAACTCTTAGGTCAGATGTCCCTTCCCAAGGGAACCACCTCTCCCCATCCCCATTCTAATAAGGATGGCTGTTCTTATCTTGTGTGGATCATCACCATTTGCATTTGATGAGTGGCAAATACTTAAAATGGTGATTTTGATACTCTTAGTTATGGAAGTATAGGTAATACTGGACAGGTTATCCATATGTTTGCAAAGAAATAAGCTCCATATAAAAACAGAGTCCCAAAGATTTTTATTGCACATAAATCAATGGATGGTTGCCAATCTAAGATTAAGAAACAAAGCCTTGGCGCAATGATTTGAGCATACAAGAATATAGCTATGGTCCAGTTCCAAGATGATCAGGAGTCCTGTAGAAAGTGGTGGATAGAGGTAGCGGTATGGCTAGTACAAGGTACTATAGACTCTACAGAAGACAAAAGCACCAAGAAATGAGTGTCTGGGTTTGGCATGATGACATGTGAAAGCAAAAGCAAGCCATTGTCTGTGGAGATCATCCTTTCCTCACCCTGCACTCCATAGCTCTTGAAGAAAGGCTGTTTTCATATAACTTTATGTCCTCTTTTGTGCACAAAACTTGGGTACAAAATTATTAAGGAAATATGACTGTGAATCTTTTCACTTATCATTATTGCAAGTAATCCTACAAGTCAAGGAGAGAAAGCCTTAGTGGCAGGTCTGTCTTGCTTGTTACTGCTCTTGGTCACACCAGTTCCCCCTTCTTATTTAACTGATGTTGTGAGCAGGTTTTGGTGAAGTAAAGAATGAGCAGGTTTTGACCCAGACCATTTACATTTGAATGACAGTTCCATCATTACTATTAGCCAGGAGATCTTGGGATAAGTAATTAAATGTCTCTTTCCTTAGAGTTCTTCATTGTATATTGGTGATAATAATAACTAATTATGTGTAAGTCACAGAGTGATTGTAGTAATAAAATGAAATTATGACCAATAGAATTTTGAAGTGATGTCAGATATCTAATGAGCACTGCATAAACAATGAGCTGTCACAATAGAATAACTGAAGGTAAACACCAAGTACAGTATTGAAATAGGAGAATTCATTTTTTTCGCATAATGTCTATAGTACATTAAAAGCCATAAATGTAACAGCATGGCTTTTGTAGGCTGAGGAAACATCCCACAAAACCACCTGGTTTCAATCATCAGTAGTATTTTCTTTACAGATTTGAATATGCCAATGGTGGCTACAGTCTTCTTTAATCTTTCCTATTATATAATGCCATTTATAATAATAACTGTGTTGGTTAAGGAAATCATTATTCCTAGGGCTGAATCATCTCATGCAAATGAATTTAGCATAATTTCTTAAGTATGGTAATCACTAAAGAGAGAATATTCAATTTCTTTCCCCTCTGTGTTTGAAATGATTTAACAAGCTATATGGAAAAAGGAAGTTATTTCCCCTCTTCAAATGTATTTATGACCCCTTAAGTGTAAAACTTTCCTCGGGTGATACTGAGAGAATGTTTCTATTCCCATCCCCTTTATTTTTTTATGCTGAAACCTATTTCCCAAAGATGAAGACACTAGGAGTCATAGCCAATGGAGCTGTGGTCATAAGGGTGATGCCCCATTAGTATGATACATGCCTCATAAGAGACCAGAGCACTAGGATACCAGTGTACTCTCTCTGTGTGTCTCTGTCTCTCTCTATTGATCCCAGATCTCCTAGTTCTCTACCAGGAAGGATACGGTCCATCTACCTGCATATCTCTTCCCACAGGAACCTTGCCCCACTGCCACCTTTTGACTATTTTACACTTACTCCTTTAGTTTGTGTAGATGGAGGGGATGTGCAGATATGTGTGCTAAAGCATGCATGTGGAGATGAGAGGAGAAGGCAGAGGACAACATCTGGAAATTGTTTTTCTCCTTTTACCGTATAGTTTCTGAAGATTAACCTCTAGCCATCAGGCATGGTAGAAAGTGCCTTTAACTGGTGAGCCATCTCACTGGCCTCATGCCCCCATCTTGATCCAGCTTCCAAAACTATGCGGCATGCATTTCTGTTATTTACGTTTTCTGCATTAATCCGTAATGTTTTTGCTGTAGCAATCCGCATGGATAAAGATACCCACTTTTCACAATTTGCTCATAAAAAGAGCACTCCTTACATATTATCTTTCTCCTTTTACTCAAGAGAATTGGTTTTCTTTATTTTAAAGAATGTTTTGCTACAGCATTTTCTGAAGGGAACAGTATGCAAATTGCATGGTGCTGAGAACATCTTTGATTATCGCCAGTGCCTTCAGCATAGTTCCCTGGTTTATGATGTCTTTCTAGTCTTTTCAGAGAGCCTCATAGATTTTGTTTTATGTATCCGAAGCCTTATGATTTCAGGGTTCACACCATGTAAAGCAAAAGTGTTTAGTACATGCATGTTGGCTTCCTAAGAAGCTTTGTGAAAACAAAGGGAAAACTAAAATAAAAGATACAGAGAAAAAAGCTGAAAGTAATTTTCTCCTTGTGCCTGGATTGATGACCTCACTGCTCCTTCAGTAACTTTTTGTAGCTTTTACTTGCTGCGAAATATTACATCTCCCTGCTAAGACAAAAAACTTTAACAAAACTTTTTTTTTTTTTAACTTTATTTATTTATTTGCCTTGGTGTTTGCCTGGAACTGGAACTACAGACAGTTGTTAGCTGCCATGTGGGTGTTGGGAATCGAACCCAGGTCCTCTGGAAGAGCAGACGGTGCTCTTAACCGCTGAGCCATCTCTCCAGCCCCTAACAAAACTTTTTAACATAGTAACACCTTTGGCTTCATAGATTTGGGATTCAATTTATACCATCTCTTTAAACTCCCATTACCCATCACTGGGATGAGTGTGGGGAACACAAATTCTGTAGCCTCAACAGAAATGCTAAAGCTGAAAACTTTGTAGGAGTGCATTCAGAGAAGAGACAGGTGTCCCAGAGGTTAAGAGTATGTACTGCTCTTGCAGAGGCCTCTGTTCCTGGTGCCTACATCAAGCAGTTCACATCTGCCTGTAACTTCAGTTTCAAATGTTGCTGTCGCCTATGGCCTCCACGGTCACTGTTCTCATGTGAATGTGCCCATACACGGCCATACAGTTAAAAGGGAGATATTAAAAGTGCATGTTAAAGAGAAACAGCAGTTGATGACACTTACCTGAGTAGTCTGCTTAGCTATGACTGAAAAAAAATCTGATCAATAAACAGCCTTGAAAAACAATCCATGGAGTATTATTAAAACTTTTTTTTAATTGAAAAGGAAGTTCTGTACTTCTTTCTACTGCTTTTCTGGCATTTTAGAACTTTTGGTATCTTTATAGCATAAATTTAATCCCAAACAAATTGGAAAATTATACTGTATACATTATTATAAAAATATAGCTTTTCTTTTTTAGCTTTATTATACTATTTTTTATTGTATACAAAGTTTCATTTTTTATTCATGTATCCCCTTGTTCAAACTCCCTTCCCCCTCCCACCCCTCCCATGTGGAGAAGAGAGACAAACTATAGCTTTTCATGTCAGTGATAGTGTGTTAACATTCAACCTAGACAGGCAGAATTTGTTTTAATAGCTAGATCACCACACCATATGTAAAACTCTGAACCTTATTCATTCCCAAACAACACAGAATTGTACATTCCGAGTGGTGATCTAAACGAGAGTGGTTCCCATAGACTCAGATATTTGAATATTTGATCCTAGTTTGTTTAGCATTTTGGGGAAGAGTTAGTAGGTGTGGCTTTGTTGGAGAAGGAGTGTCACTAGGGGGTGGGCTTTAGGTTTTCAATATACTCTTTTTCTTTCTGCCTACAACTTGTGGATTATATAATCTCTCAGCTACTGCCCCAGCACCATGCCTGCCTGCCTGCCTGCCTGCCTGTTTAATGACACATTCCCCACCATGAGTATCAAGAACTAATCCTATGAAAGTGTAAGCAAGCTCCAGATTAAATGCGTTCCTTAAAGAATTGTCTTGGTCATAGTGTCTTCTTACTTCATCAGAAGAGTGACTAAGACACCAATTTTAAAAAGAAAAAAATTATATATGAGCAAATAAGGATAAAAGACACCTGGCCTGACACTCAGGGAGAAAGGGATTTTAAGCTTAGGTGAAAAGGGGTGGCTGCAACTCATATCCCAGGCATATTAGGAAGCACATGTCCCTAGATCTGCCTTTTAAGAGTCAGTGTCTGTCCTTTGAATTTCAGAGCAAATGCTTTCATCTTCCTGGCAGTAAAGACAGAGAGGTGTGCTTTATGTGAACTCCAGCATGTCCATTAGTAGTGCTTTTCAAGAGAGTGTATTTAAAATGCTAATATTCTTAGCGCTTTGCTTTGCACAAACTAGCAATCATTTTTTTATTGGCTGAAACCATCTCCTCCCCTTAATTATTCTCTCTGAATATCCAGTTCTGACATTTAAAGCAAAGCACAGTCAAATTTCCTTTGAAATTTAGTTTGTGCTAAATTAAGGCTGTTTGGTGGGAAGTGAGTTTCGCATTTGTTAAGGGGATTCGGTTATAAAAGTTTGATTGACTTCAGACTGAAAGTGGGTGAATAGAGCCAGTGGCGAGGGAGTGTGAAATCAGTGCTGGTGGGAAAGTGATTCATTGCTATCGCCTGTGGTTCTTGAGCATTAGGATAAAGAGCTGTGCATCAGGGGTCAAGAAAGGAAGCTGGGGCTGTTTTTTTTTATAGGACTCTGCAGTAGCACTGCATCAAGACATTATCCATTTACTAAATATGGCATCTGTGTTTTGTATGAAGTTTTTGTCATGGAGGGAATGGAGTTGATTTAGTGTCACAGCACAGAATGGTTCCCTATAGTCAGTAGTAGCTGCTGTCAGTGATTGCTGAACGGCATTAGGCATCATTTCCGTAAGTTCCTTTCAAGGCTGTCTTCCTCACCTCTATTTCTCTTGTCTTCTCCTCCTCCTCTTTATCACATGCTTATTTCTCAAGCCCCACTTACATGCCACAAATTGTAGAAGGTGCTAGAAATGCAAAAACAAATGACAAAAAGTGCTTCTATTCTCATACGTAGAATAGAATAAGATAAGATAAACAGATTACATAATTACTAATTGTCACAGGTGCTGTGGAGCCCCCAAGCAAAATACTAACCTAGAAAATAATGGGTAGCGCGTTGGTGGCTACCTATGTAATGGGGACTGCTAGAAACATTTACTGTCTGGTAGGGGAGAATTTCTGGGAGAGGGAAGACAGTGTCTGGTGTGTAGGTGGGCAGGTGGAGAAGGTAGCAAGGTGGGAGGTGGGGGGATGCCCCAGAACCTGAAAGAGAGGTGGTGGCAAAGCTATAAAGTAGAGAGAAAGGGACATTAGCTGAAAGTGAGGGTGTCATTTTTTTTGTTTGTTTGTTTGTCTCTGGTAACATCCAGAGGACAATGGTCTCAGTCTTTTCCTTAGCACACACCCTCTTCCCTTTTCGGATGGGTCCCTTCCTGCTTTATACTGTCTCTTTCTCCCTCCCCCCACCTTTCTTCTTCTTTATACCCCCTTGCTTGCCTATTCTAAACCATAATTTTTAGAACTCCAAATAGTGCTTCTATTGGACAGTTCTTGAAAAAGGTCATGTTTATTACCTTTTGTGTTTTATAAATATTATTAGCTCTGTTCATCAATGCTGTTTCCCTTGGTGTAAGAGCTATAATAATAAACGACTTTTCTAAAACTTTTAAATTCTCGTTTTTGGGGGCATCTTGGGGAACTGCTGTTTGACCAAGGACACTCATTATTTGGGCACTAGGAAGCAAGAATTTTCCTTTTCCCCCAGCAAGATCACTTGTGCTACACTTCTTGGAGAGTCCTTCCAGGCTAGCAGAGAGGGTAGCATTCAGAACAGAGTGGCCCTGAGCGCAGTCTTTTTTCAACTGCTATTCACTGTCCTGTCTTTTGAAATGGAGGATTTGTTGCACAGTAGCTCATATGTAAGAGCTAGCCAGCATGCAATCTGCAAAGGAAAGTACTTTTCCTTAGGAAAAAAATGCCAGTTATTGCTAAAGATGTTATTGTTATTCGAAAATATATCTTCCCACATCTTCCACAGATAAGCTTCCTTCTTTCATGCCATAAATAGTAAAAAGGGGTTCTGGGTTTAATAGGAGCACACAGAGCAACTACCCACCCCATGCTTGAATTTATTCTGTTGCATGCCTTTCTCTTGAATATGTCTAAAAATGCGAATATGTAGTCATAGTTTTATGTAACTATGTAATCATAAATTGTATAATTTAGCTATTCTTTTTGACTATCTGTCCATCCCTTATTCATGTCACCCACTGGTTGATCAATTACAAGGTTATTAATCAGTAAGGCATTGAGTACTAGATGTGTGCTGGGAGCTTTATTAGCCACAATATAAATATGAAAACAGCAGGGGCTAGAGAGATGACTCAGCGGTTAAGAGCACCGTCTGTTCTTCCAGAGGACCCGGGTTCAATTCCTAGCACCCACATGGCAGCTAACAACTGTGTGTAGTTCCAGTTCCAGGCAAACACCAAGGCAAATAAATAAATAATTTTTTTTTTTTTTTTAAAAAAAGGAAAACAGCAAATGTGGGCAGTCAATGGCCTTGTAGAACACAGGTAGTACAGTGGGATTTGTAGAAAGTTAACTGTGATTATTAGTTTGTAAAAATAATGGTCAGAAGGTAATAAAGTAAATCTGTTCTTTTAGATCAAACAATAAACAGAACAATAGTTTGTAAACATGTCTTTTAGACTTCTTTAAATCACACTAAATGCCTTTATCAAATTAGTATGTCTTTTCCTACCTTGAACTGTTTCTATTTTTTTGGTGGCATTGTTTGTCCCCAGTAGGTACTAGAGACAGCCCTTGGCACAATTGCTCATCCATGAGGTTGTATATTTTATTTTTGCTCATGAGATCTTTCTGTGTATATGCAAGAGTTAAACTTCACAAAATCCACAAGTTCAAATATGCTCTGCTCTTTTCCACAAAAATCAAGGACTAGAGATTTGAAAGAGACTGCTCCAGGCTGCCTTTAAACTCAGTCTTGGAGTTTCTATTTTAATCCTGCTTGGTTTTCTCCATGCTTGTCTTTCTTCCTCTACAGTCTCTTTCTCTGCCCATCTGTGTATACCTCTGCATCTCAGTTATAAAAGCTTCTTGCCTATTTTCAAATTTCACCTCTGAAACATTAGGGATCAACCAAGGGCTAAGGGCATGGCTTAATGTCAGAAGCTATCAAATTAGCTTGTACAAAACCCTGAGATTGGATTCCTGACATTACAAAACCAAATAAAAATGCTGTACTGAATCTCAAAACGCAACATTTGTGAAATTTCTCATGGGTCTGAAATGAAAATTACTCCCTTCACTCCTTTCTTTGAGTGATGTCATGAACTTCTCATTGACTGATTTGACTAAGAAACTTGAATGTATTTGTAAACTTGCACAAATTAATTTCTTTTTCTAGGTTCTTAATTTAAAGATGAGAGTAGTTCTTCCTTTGTGATTCATTTATGTATTAAATAAGCTAATATTATTACAGAACTCCTCACTATCTACAGCTGGCTTTGGACCACCAATTCCCAAATAACGACATGGAAACTTTTTATGAAATATGAAATCTTGGCTGTAGCTTAGGCTTATTTCCAGCTAACTTTTAGAACTCAAATTAACCAATTTATATTAATTTACATTTTGCCATGTGACTCATCACCTCTCATTAGCACTGTATGTGTAACTTCTTCCATGTTCGGCTCACAAATGTGGGCCTCTCAGATCCTCAGTTCCTCTTCCTGAAAGTCTTGCCTCTCCTTGTTTACCTGGCTATTGGCCATCTAACTCTTTATTAAACCAATCATAAAGTGGTTTAGGCGGGTGAAGAAGGAAAGACACATCTTCACACAGTGTGATCAAATATCCCAAAATGGTATATTTGTTATCCTCCTGATTTCTCTCAAATTATGCAACCATTTTGCAAAAAGGAGCTAACATTCAAGATATAGCCTATATTTAATAATATCTGTACTGTATGAAAAAGCACACATGACAATAATAAATATAAGTCCTGCTTAATAAATTATACTGTATTAGAAAACTCACATTTTTCTGAATGGGAATCAACTTTGATCTTTATTCATTAATGGTGTAGAGAGAATCTCTTTTGTTTTTTACACTCACTCTGGTAGAGTTTTGCAGCATCGGTTTATAAAAAAGAAGAGTAGTAGGTCTTGTGATTTATGTGAGTACCCATAACAGCTTGATTTGTAGAAAAGAGCAAAATAACATTGAGCCATTCCCAGTGCCAGACCACTTAGCCCACACAAAGATTTGAAAATTGATAATATTTTAGGAACACTATTATTAATGATGGTCTGCCCCCAAATCAAATGAAAACATATAGAAAGATATAAATATGTAAATGAACTGACTATTTTGCTTTTCTTGAGGCATTTCCACAAGTCTAGCTATTGAGACATTTCTTAACTCCGTGTATTATCATGCGCATATTGTTGTATGCAGAGGTTGAAATGAAGGATATTTATACATTAAATATTTTTAGCCACAGAGCTATTCTGTGAGTCAAAAGTCCTTATTTACTAAAGGATAGTGACCTAGTTATGGTAGTATTTTTTTTAATGGTTTTGAAAGGAATGTTTTAAATCCTCATCATTACCTAACAATGGAAACAATATTTACTGGTTTTCCTGGAGGACCATTTTTCTTTTGTCGTATTCATATTGAATTCTGGAACATTCAAAAAATTATAGTGGCCTCTCTTTGTTTCCTCAAGTATGATAACACTGATTTTTTTCATCATTTAAGTTTTTAGAAATAAAGAACTATTTCCTTTCATGTCTGTTTTGTGTGTGTGTATGTGTGCATGAACGCAGTACATGATATGCAGATTTCAGAGGACAAGCTTGCAGAAACTGACTCTACCCTATGTCTATGTGAGTCTTGGGAATTGAACGCAGGTCCTTGGACTTGGAAATGTATCCCAGGTGGACATAACTGATAAGTAATATTTATATGAAAATATTAGTTAAAAGAAGGAGCACAAATTCTCAAGAGCAAAGCAAAGGACTTTCTGTTAGAAGGAAGCTAGAGAATTAAAAGCTTTAGGATATTAACAAATACCATAGCTTACTATATGAGGGTAAAAATTTTACTGTGCTTCTAAACTTATCAGTTTATCAATTTTACATTAGACAACTCTCTTTATATACAAAGAAGCAGCTATCCTAGAAAGAGGCAAAAAGAAAAAAAAAAGAAAAAAAGTGGAACATTACAAGTTAGTAAGGGCTCCTTTTATTTTTGTTATATCTCTTTTGGTTTATGTTTGCCCTTGATAAATGCCCCAAGTGAGTAAGCCCTTTACCCATGCCAGCATCTCTCGGGGTTGCCAAATGCAGTTTGATGACCAGGATTCTAGACTTGCCCTTGGGATCCAGAATTTCTGAGTATGGGTAGCCTCAGTATTACATTAGAGAATTATAAGAGCTACTGCAAGCTTAGAATTAGAAAAACATGGTTGCCCTATTTATCTTCAATGATGGGATTATAAATAATTTTCTTTTTTTATACTTTCCTATGTTTTCTAAATATCTTACAATGTGGATCACATAAAAATTTGCTGTTTAGAAGAAAATGAGCTGAAGTTGTTCACTGAACTGCATTTAAGTTAGTGCATCTAGTAGCTTGAATGTGAGAAAACACTGCATACATATCCCGCAGCCTGGCTCACCAGGGAAAGGGATATGGCTCAGAACAGATCCTGGTTTTGTAGAAGCCATTCACAAGTCAGAACCCTCTGATGGGGAGGCTGCAAGGGTTCAAGAAGAGGAGTGCTCTCTGAACATTGTCAAGGAGTTGATTGGCTTGAATAGATTTAGGCTTGTTGTTTTGGGGCTTTTCAGTCTGATCAGACTTCTGTTTTGCCCAGAAACTTTTTCACCTACTGACAACACCTTGACTCTACACTTTTTTTCTTTTTGAGGATACACCACAACACACACACACACACACACACACACACACACACACACACACACACACATGTTCCTATCCCATGCTGTAAACTTTTCCTGGGAATGGTGGTGCCCACCTTTACTCATAGTGTGTCAGGAGGCAGAAGCAAAAAAAAATCCTCTGAATTCTAGGCCAGGCAGGTATACATAGTGAGACTTTGTCTCAAAAAAGCATGTTATAATGATATTGATAGACTCATATTTTCATATTGCAACATAAAGATATCAAGAAATAGAAAGAAAGATAAGTGGAGCTGGAGAGACTGAGGCTCAGTGGTTATGAGCTCTGGATCTTCATCTAGTAGATCTGGGTTCCATTATCAGCATTTACATGGAAGCTCACAACTGTCTCTAACTCTAGTTCCAGTGGATCTGATCCTTTCTCTGGGTATCAGACATGCAGAAGGTACACAGACAAACACAGGCTAATCCCATACATATAAAATAAAAATAAATAAAAGAAGAGACAAGCCTCAAAATCCTATTGTCATTGTAACATATTTAGAAAGAAAGCTCTTTCTTCAGAAATGAAGACAATACACTGTTACCTAAAAATAAAAAAGAAGATTTTAATTGGATCAGGTTTTACCTTCTGAAAAAGGCATATCTTTGGACAGCTTCATCATAAAATAGTCTGGGTCCTTAACCTTATCTCTGGGTAGTGCTCATCTCACTTATTTTTTTTTTTTATTTTATGAATAAAGAAGTCACATTTTCTATCCTTGTATATCCTCAATCAAGGTTCCTTCCCCCTCCTACCACATCAAGTCATTCTTTTTTCTCCACATCTTCCCTTTCCATGGGGCAGTCGATCCCAAGGTCCCAAGGTCCCAATATTGCTTATTTCAGCCTCCACTCCTGGCAAATCCAGTTTTATCCCCCCAACATCAAGACTGAGTCAGGTGTTCCTCTAGGAGGAGTGGGATGCAAGGTGTCAGTCCAAGGTGTTTCAGATCCCAATTTGTTCAGTGGTTGTGGTTTGCAGCTTTGGCATGCTTTTCTTTTTCTTTTTCTTTTTCTTTTTCTTTTTCTTTTTCTTTTTTTTTTTTGTTTTTGTTTTGTTTGTTTGTTTGTTTAGAGTCCATGAATGAGTGAGTGAGTACATCCCCTGCTTATCTTTCTGGGTTTGTGATACCTCACTCAGGAGGATATTCTCCAAATCCATCCATTTGTCTGCAAATTTTAGTATATCATTTTTCTTACTACTGAGTAGTACTCCATTGTGTAAATGTACCACAGTTTGTTAATCCATTCTTCAGTTGAGGGACATCTAGGTTGTTTCCTGGTTCTTGCTATTACAAATAATGATGCTATGAACATAGTTGAGCTAATGCCTCTGGAGTGCAAATGTGCATCTTTAGCATATATATCCAGAAGTGGTATTGCTGGATCCTTAGGGAGATTGATTCTCAGTTTTTTGAGAAACCATCATACTGCGTTCCAAAGTGACTGAACAAGCTTACACTCCCACCAACAATGGAGGAGTGTTCCCCTTGCTCTGCATCCTCTCCAGCATAGGCTGTCATCTGTGCCTTTTATCTCAGCCAATCTGACAGGTATCAGGTGGTATCTCAAAGTTGTTTTGATTTGCATTTCTCTGATGGCTAAAGATTAATCTCACTTCTTTACCCATCTTATTAGTGGATAAGGGCTTTTCTTAGTGGACACCTGAAGCCTGGGTGTGGTTAAAGAAGAGTAAGCTGTTCTAACCAGACTTGACTGTATTGTTTAATTCATCTTCCTTTTTATAGTCAGGTTATTCAGTAATAAGAAAAGAAGAAAATAAAATAAAGTTAATGTATTTAAACATAAAAATTACTTCTAAATTCATTTGAGCTTTAAAATATTATATTGTCAAATTGTTGAAAGTACTGCTTCTTGAGAAGTTGGATATCTGGTAAGTTTCAGAAGAGTCTGAGAATGGAGAATCTGCAAAGGAAACATGTCTCTTTAAAGGCGAAGGTGGTAGATTGAAAGAAGTAGACCAGTGGTGGGGAATGAGACAATCAGGATTAATATCGAATCAAGATGCAGTGATATTCTATTTTGAACAGAGAGGCTCTACAGTCTTCCAGACAGAGACATATTTCCTCCTGAAGATATGTATCATTCTCGGGAGGATGTGGCATTTTGCCCACTTTTCTAGGACATTACTCAATATCTTCTTGGAGATTTGATGACTTTGGGAAGAATTTTAGTTTTGTCCTTTCTTTTCTAAACCAGAATTTGCTGTGTAAGAGCTATTTGGAAAGATAAGGACCAGAAACTGAATCAGGAATGGAGAGAGTACCTGGTGACCAGAGCAAGGCATCTGCAGTGAGATTAGGTATTTGTCAAAAGTACAGGAAGTACACAAGTCAAACTAAGACACTGTTACAAACCCAGGTAGTCAAGAGGACTCTACACATGGGAAGGAGCATGATAAGGAGGACCAAGAGCCCCAACATCAATGTGACAGCTGCAAGGACAAAGAAATTAGAATAAGACATAAGTATAACCAGACATCGGATGACAGTCTGAACCTATTTCGAAGTACCATTTGTATGCCATATAAACACAGATCAGTTCTGTGGTGTCCTCTTATGACCTGTCTTGGTAATTATACATTAAATGAGAATGATTGCTCCATACTCCATTTTGATTTTAACCCAGGCAGTTAGGCTGAGCATGACTAAGAGAGTAATTCAACACATGGCTGGCCTATACATGGCCTGTTCTATCACTGCAGATCTGAGAGTGTGCAGCATAAGTAACCCAGATTCCAACCCCTCCCCCTCAGCACACAAAACGTATTTGCTTTTATCATGTATACACAATCAATGAATAGCCCTACTATTTTCTTCCTTTGGACTTTCATTCACTTTCCCTGATGAAATATACATCAGAAATTTGAGGGGCTCCATTCTGTCAGTCATTTTACAATCCAGTAGATTTCTTGTTCAAAAGCTTTCTTCAGGCAGTCTGCTTGAAATCTATTTAAACTTGTTTTTTAAATAGCATTTTAGTTTGTTCTGTGTGGCAAGAGTATATTTGGCTCTAAATTAAATTCTTCTTGAATAGCTCTTTTCTCTCACTGTTTTAGAGAACAGGAGGTTTTCTCTTGACTTTTGATTTCTGTTTATTGCATGTCTTCATAATATGAGACTTCAAATGCCTCTTCTGTGGGGTTCTTTGCCTGGGACTCCTTAGCAGGATCCAGGGCTCGAGTGAGTTTTCATAAGAATCAAATCCAGGGTACTTTAGCTGAGTGAAGGGTAGCAAGTCCTTAAAGCATGAAACACAGGGATTATGTGCAACTCTCAAAAAAAATGCAATCAGAGAAAAGATAATAGTGTGTTATTGTTGTTATGAGGTGACACACAAGAGGTAGAGCACATCTACATACTGACTCCTACTATTTTACAGCAATGTCTATCAATATGTTATAGAATCTTTATTGTAGTATTGTGATAGCTTCTACTAATATAAATAGCTTCTCTAATTTTACATCTTCTTTTATTTGTTTATAAGCATTGTTCTGAGGAGGCATTAGCAAATGATAAAAGGGATTTATAGTACAAGAAATGTTAAGAACTTAAGTAGATTTTTTTTTGGTCTATGATGATTTAAGCTCATAGTTTCAAAGTATTTTACTTATCCTGATTTGCCCCTAAATCAATAAACTTTTTTTTCTCAATCTTATGATCTACTGTTTTCATATTGCATGCTGAGTAAAAGCATTTTAGTGCCAGTTACAAAAATGAACCAGACATTGAATTAGCACTTACTATAATGAAATCAGACCTGTGTAATTTTGATAGTGCAATTACACACATCTGAAAATTTGCAAGTTTCCCTTTTCAGCACCAAATCATCCAAGCGCTTACTTGGCTGTGACTGATGAGTTGCGTTCTCTAAATGCTGAATAAAGCATTGATTTCCCATGACACAAAAGCTTCTGAAACAAAGTAGTATTTAATAAATGCTCATGACATACTAGAGACCATATAAATTGTACAAGTATGAGATATTCAAAACAACACACAGATTCAATGTGGTAAGTGTACTAAGCCCAAACTACCCGTCTATTTTATGGTTAAAATTGTTTTCTGAGTAATTAACCTTGGGTAAACTTAGTTTTGCCTGTTTTTTTAAATGGGGTGAACTGTAACATTAATCAAACTCTCAGTTCCTGCAGTCTCCTAACTAGTGTAGATGTAAGGAGGTGGCAGCAGGACAACTCCCTTGGGAGTAATTAGCAAATCAGAGGAGTAAGGCCATTTCCATTGTGAATGAGGAAATGAAATGGTAGAAAAGATGAGAACCTAGGAGTCCTCTGGCCCCAAGCCAGCATCTTGACTCTAGTACTTATTAATTCTGTGGCTTTATTTACATATCCTTCACACCTCTAAATTCCTATTTGTAAGAATGATGATAATGAACTTGTGAAGTAATTATGGGAGTTAAAGGATACTTAGGGCAAGATGCAATGGTAAACATTTGTAATCCCAGGACTCAAGAGAGAGAGAGACATAACTACTAAGGGTCAAACCAGCTCAGTTTGCATAATGAGGTCCTGTCAAATAACAACAGCAAAACAGTGGCAATCTCTGAAAACAGTAAAACTACAGCTAACTGGTGACAGATATGGGAAATGCCTGTTGCTCTAATCTTCCACTGTAGCCATGAATTCAAAAATGTTGTCAGTTCCTAAGTTTGAATCATATGGTACATGACCACATAGAACAAGACACACTCATCTGAAAGAAATACAATTAAGTTAGAAATTTTATACATATATGCATATATATTTGTATTTATGTATATATATATATCCATATATGCATACATGAATCAAACAAGGCATTCCTCAAAGTAGTAAAATCATGCCATTGCTAAGATTTTATTTGTTTATATTAGAATCAGCATGAAATAAGGCAATTAAAGAGAGTTCAGGTGGAAGGAGGCGTTACAGCATACTAACTGGTCAAGAGAGCAAAAGTAGTTAGTAATTGTATGTAGGAAATGCCTGTAATCCCAGGACTAGGGAGGCTGAGACAGGAGCATTGCTAAGGCAAGCTTGGGCTACAGAGTGAAACCTACTGTTCAAATGATGCTAGAGACAGATGTGTCAACAATAGAAGCTTTCTGAGTGCTGCTGCATTGGCTTGCGTGGTGTGCCACCAGAAGAAGCCCCTCCTGCCTTGAACTGCAGCTTTGTCTGGAGGAGACTCTCATTCTTATATTGAAGCAAAAACCTATGTTTAAACCTCCAAATTACTTGGTGGGGACAGAGGAGAGGACAGCTGGGAGGAACAAGGAGAAAATGGATTTAGAGAGACCAACAGAGAGTTGTCACTTCATGATTAAGGAAGCATTTAGGAATTCAGGGGTTGCTCTCAGAAGGATTATTTGCAGGAAGTTCTGACCATGAAAGCTTTTGGTAAAAATATGTTTACATTTGTGTCAAATGTGATATCTCCCCTCACCTATGATAATTGCACTCACTGGTCAGCAGAGTCCTTTGAGTCAGGGTACCAATCCTTGTGATAGTGTGTGAATGGCTCAGAGAATATGGTACAACACTTCAAGAGCCAATGATTTGAAACTTATACATCTTCAGTGAATATGAAGAGAGCCTAGAAAGCCAATCACCTTCTAGAAACAATTGTATGGGGACAAAAAATTTCTGCTAACCCGACAGTAGGTCCCTCAACCTTGCTTTTCTGCCATCCTTGGCTGGATAATCTGTTCAGAGATAAGTGGTCTCTGTTGTCCCAGAGCCTGCTTCATCTTTTACTCAGCTGCCATTGATTACTTCTAGAGTTCTATTCATTTGAAACTTTCTATTGATCTGTTTACAGAATTCACTTCAGGACTTATTTTTGTGACAGGCAGGCATAATTTCCACATGGGATTCCTGTGGGTCTCATTTATAATTTTATTGTATTTGGCAAGACTGTTTGTATGTTCAGATAAATTACTCTTCCAGCTCAGTCCTATGATTTTTTTTTTTAAGTAGGAATATTGCAGTCTTTCAAAGGTATGCTTAGTGTAACATTCATTCATTCACCAAACATGTTTCCATTTACCGTGTGAGACCAGGCATTCTGATCCATATCAGCAAAATCTTCTATTATTAATGAACACTGTCTGTCTTCACTATGACTGAAATTATAGGTGTTTGGTTGTAGGTTCTCCAACCTGGCTATTCTGCATAATGTACTGCACTGTCTCTAAGGACAAAATGCTACTTCTTTTTATCAATAGGAAACACTTTTAGTGAAAGGTAAGTTCATGTAAGGTTATAAACCACCCCACTCAAGAAGCTTCTCAAAATTGTTGTATGAGTTAAAGGAATTAAGGTTCAGTTCCCAGATAAATTAATTCTTTTAGTCAATTTGTGTTTTTTCTCTTGTTTTCTTTAAGTGCAGTCTGTGTTATACTTTGAAAAATGGCATTTTTCAAATGAGGGCTACCTTTCTGTGAGTAGGCTTTCTAGAGACTTACACTATGGGCATTTAAATCTGTTTATTAATGATACAATCTAATGGAGTTTATTTAAAATTGGGAATGGCTAGAGTTTAAGCTCCTGACCTCTGCACTCAAATAGATTTCTGTCTTCAGTAGTAGCATGGATGTGTTCTACAGGAGATTTATGAGGGAAACAAATGTTGTTTTCAATTGAATGAAAATAATGTTGCTTTACAATTTCAGAGTAATTATCACAATTCTTTTAAGCTGTTTTCTAGTGTAATATGTTAGTAGTTCCTGACTTGATGACATGCATTAAATGCCTAGGTATTATAATTTAGACATACTTTCTGAGACACAGAGTAGATGAATTCATGGAAATTGGGTCAATTGTTCTTTACTGAAGAAGATTGTGTCAAGTGGTTTTCCTTTTCTTTCTCAACATTCCCTTTTCTTCTGTTCTGTCTGTTAAAAATAATCCCATTTTGTCGCTGTCCTATAACCAAGCAAAAGCATGGCCATACCTGCAGTCAAGATCCCAGACACTTGTCTGTAAGATTGGCCCCTGCTACCTTTAAACAAGGTAATTGTGGTTGTTGGAATGAGAATGTCTCTCATAAGCTCAGATGTTTATGTATTTTAGTTCCAATTAGTGGAACTGTTTGAAAAGAATTAGAAGGAGTAGCCTTGTTGGGGGGAGCATGTCACTGTAGGTGGGCCTTGAGCTTTAAAAAGATTCACCAATTCCTTTATCTCCCACTTGTGAATCAAAGTGCAATCTCTCAGCTGTCTGCTAGCTAGCATTTCCTCTGCTTTCAGGGACTCTTAGCCTCCTAATATGCAAACACAATTAAACAGGTTTTTTTTGTTTGTTTGTTTTTTTTTTTTTTTTTTTTATAAGTTGATTTCATCATGATGTTTTGACACAACAGTAGTAAAGCATCTAATACAGTACCCGGTATACATGCACTCAAAGAGTAGATGTTGAGGCCTGGTAGAGATAGAGTGGATTGTGGCCCAATGCTGGAGTAAGAATTTAGAAATTCTGAGTTGATTGGCTTTTCCCCATTTTTTTAAAAATGAGATGCATGCCAGGAATCCCTGCAAATTACCAGTGAATTGAAGAAGTGTCTCAGAGGTCCTAAGGGAATATAAGGTAGGTAGGCCCAGAAGAGGTATCTGGGGCAGGGGGAGCATGTTCTTAGGAGAACTGCTTTGAAGAATGTGAGAGCCATGGATAGTTGAGCATTAACCCTTTGTAATCAGATGTGATATTTTCCTTTCTCTGAAGGCTATAGAGATCCCACAGAGGAGAAATTACATTTCAGGCCATCTGTTTAAAGAGAAAGTACACATCTTTTATCCTTTGACTCACTAGGGAGAAAGTGTGACTAAAGCAGGAACAGAATTGATGTGGGGTTAGGAGATGCAGTTTTAGAATGGCTTTGTCATCAAACAGGATTAATCCTTCTAATTCTGGCTTCCATAGGTCAGAGAATTCTGTCAGTCGGTTTGGTGATAGATATTTTCTGCCTGGAGGTTTTGGCTTGGTTTCTCTTTGGTCTTGAGCAGCTCAGGAGTTGGCTTCATCAGCTACTCTGGAGAATCCTGACAGAGCCACAGTAAGATCTGCTAGGGATGCTTAGAAGAGCAGTAGTTCTTAGCTGCAGAATCTGAGTTACAGAAATATACACTTTGTCAATTCTAAAGACATATCATTAGTCCAGGAAATTCACAAATTAGCTCTTGAGATGGAAGTTAGTTTACCTGTCTTCATAGGCCTTGCTCACAGTAAAACATACTGAGGTTTCAGATCCACTGCTGCCTGTGCATTGACCAGTTTGTTTAGATGAATTCTTCCAATTTGTAGCACTAAATTAATTTTGTTTTATTAACAACTTACTGCTTTTCTGTTATTTGCAATATGTTGTGTGTTTTTATGTGAGCTTTTAATATAATCTCAGGAAAAACTTCTCAATATGAATTAATCCTTTAGTTGAGTCAGGAGAGCTATAATGCAGAATCCTGGGCTCAAACATCCAGACAAATTTTACTTGCATCCCTAGTCAAAGTAAATATTTCTCTTGTGACCATCTCATGTCATGCTCCACAGACCATTTTCTTTTAAATTTTTCTGAGCATGCTTTCTACCTGCTACAGATCCAGTATGCACATAGCTATTTTTATTATTTAAGTATGAATTTGTAAATCACTGGTGACTATTACTTCTCATGACGAGGCATACTAGATTTGAGTCCTTCTGTCCAATGAATGAGAGGGAGTACTAGCTCCCAGGGACTGCTTTGGTTAAGAAGAGAACTCCTATTTATGCTGGTGGACAGGAGTTGACCCTAGTTTTCCCCAGAAACTGGGGCAAAGTCAGTTTTACATAACACACTTCACTGAGTTATGCTGATGGAAGACATGCTGTGAATTGCTGGAATCCAGAAATTATTTGCAAACAACATCTTGGTTCATGGAACTGTAACCATTTCCATTTAGGCTGCTGATGAACTGTGTGTATTTATACATATAGCGAATCAAATTATTTTAATTATGGAGCCTTAGGAACACAACACTTCCAGTTGTGTTGAATTGCTATTGCAATCACTTCAGAGACCACTCTACTCACTTCTTTTGTTTCTATTTTTGTGCTGCAATTTATTGATTTTTCTGTTGCTTCTCAGTCACTTGATAGAATAGATGCTTAGTGTTTGGGGATGACTGTGTGACTAAGATCTTTCCAGTTTGAAAAGAGTTCCATTAACCATGTTTTAATATGACATTGGGAAATGTGATATATTATGATTTTGACTCACTCATCTTTTCTTTCCTCTCTTTTCTGCAGCTCCCTCCTCCTATGTTATTCTTTCTCTCATTCTGTTTGTGGAGAATGATGATGGTGGATGTGTGTTGAGAGGGCAATAAAGAATAGATCTCATTCGTTGAATCCTGTAGAGATCTACATTTCCAAAAGTTGAGTAGTTGAGTCATCATCCTGAAAAGGAAGTCACTAGTCACTTAAAGGTTCATTTCTTTATTATTTTGCCTTAATGAGTGCTGCTCTTATATGTAATTAAGTGGTGAGCTATAAAACTGCATGGAAGAAAGGGAGAAGAACTACAGGAGACAACATGTTATAAGGAGATAGGACAGAGAGGGAGATGGAGGGAAGAAGGGAAAGATAATGGAGTTCTCTTTCCTTTTCATTTTTTCATTTATTACTCTTATTATAAATGATGGGGTCCTTATAAAAACTGCTTTTCCCTGTTTTACTCCATTTTAGTCATCTAGCCTGTATTGCATGTGCTAAGCTAGTGTTTTAGGACACAGATACTAGAAGATCCACCTTTTGATTTACATCTACCAGTTAGCCTTCTCTCCATCATTTTCACTAGAAGTTTATTACCTTTGTTGCACAAGCAGCGAGGGATTGACGCTCAGCCTGAATGATTCTATGAGCTCCTTTTGATGTTTGTTGTTGTTGTCGTTTGGGGATTTTGTTTGTTTGTTTTGCTTTCCCTGACAAATTTGAATTATAGCCATTGTTCCCCTTTCCCAACATCAGATAGATGAATAAAGCTAGGTATGTGAGGGAAAAAAAGGAAGCATGCCTTGCCTTTGTTTACTAAAAATCTACCATTGTTAAAATCCTCTGTTTTCTGAACTGAGCAATGAACGTGTATAACAGATACCCAGTAACTGGAGAGATCTGGGGATTTCTCATGTGGTAGTGGCAGCATTAGACTAGAAATGAGCACCCCTTTGTTTATTCATATGGAACACCATCACATGAAGATTAACCTTTCTAAAGCACATGTACAAAGCTGAAATTGCCCCTCACAGCAGGACCATTATGGAGAAGCATGTTTATATCACTATGTGCCCAAAATAAGTGAGGTAATCATGTTGCATATGCTTGATAACAGATAAAATGATACATTTCATGTGTGTGCCTTGCTTACAGATATGTGAGAGTATTTAGTTTGTGCAAAATAGATTACAATATTATTTATGGAAGCCACATATGATGTGGTAGAGGTGGAATTAACATAACAAATACAATTGCCATGAGAAATTGTGTCAAAGACTGTTTCCCATTTACTGTCACTTATCTGAATGTGTTTTGTGTCCTTCAAGAGTCTCTTATGATTAGATATTTATCCTTAGACTAATTGTTTGGCAAGCGGCTGATCCTTTGGGAAGCAGGTCTATGTGAGTGGTCTTTAGATCACTGAGGGGCATGCAGTGTGTCCTTTGTGACCTCTCATATACTTCTCATTAAAGTTGTGATATTGGAAGCAAACCTAGACTTGCCCAGTTATTTCCCTCTTGTTTCCTGACTGCTATGTCCAACTTCCTCTGTATCTGATTTCCACCACTGTCCACTCTCTACCACAGGCTCCTCAGATTTGCCAAAGCTAGAGGGTAGGAAAGCTGGCCTTCCAAACTGTGAGCCAAATAAAATGCCACTCTCTATATAAAGTTTCCTCATGAATTTTGTTATAGTAACAGTACAAAAAGCAGCTAATGAGCCATCTTTGTGATAATATGCAATGACAGTATTGAGTCTCAGGGAACATTTAAATGTTAGTTTGATGTGAATCATGCACCAAATTCACTATTAATCCAAGTTTCACGGAAGTTTTACATTGCAAGCCTAGGATGTGGGAGGACCTTTTTTCTAAGGGTTTTCTGTAGTATGTTATACCAAAGTTACCTTTTCATTTGAAACATAATATAATAATTTCCTTAATCTTTGCATTAGCCAAGTAAAACCAAGACAATTAGCCTCGCCATATACAATAATCTTTTATATTATGAATGTACTCAGCTACCACAGTCACAAAGCCTAAAGACAAGTGTTAGCATCCAAAGAGAGGCAATAGTCATGTGGATATTATTTCAGATATGGTTAGCTCTCAGAGCTTAATGAAGATTGTGAAGATTTCTTCTTTCCTTCTTTGCTTTCGTACTCTCTCTTTCTTCTCCTTGCAACACCACATGCAATCAATTGCTTTGACTTAGGCCTTCCCTTGTTCTTTCTCCATGTGTTGGAGATGGTCTAAGCCTGAAGTATCTTTCATTCCTTTCTCCATTGTCCAGATAGGAAAGCCTTTCTTTCCCCCTCTGCTGTGTCAATCATACTTTTTCCTCACTATGATAAATGCCTGAGAAAAGCAACTGAGGAGAAGAAAGATTTATTTTGCCTCATGGGTTCAGAGGTCTTGGCCATTTGTGGCAAGGAAGGTACGTTAGAGTAATGCTTCTCAAATCGTGGCAGCCGTGAAGCAGGAGTTAATGCCTGTCCTGATAGACTTTCTTTTCTTTTCTTTTGTTTTACCCCTTTTTCTGTCTGGGGCTTTAGCCTTTGGGATGGTGCAGCCCACCTTCAGGGAGTGTCTTTCCACT
This sequence comes from Sigmodon hispidus, assembly GCA_004025045.1. Classification (NCBI taxonomy): domain Eukaryota; kingdom Metazoa; phylum Chordata; class Mammalia; order Rodentia; family Cricetidae; genus Sigmodon; species Sigmodon hispidus. Next base: position 14,794 of record PVIH01015597.1, on the reverse strand, counting down.
TAGGTGTCTTTCTGGAACTCCCTCAATGTGATATACTTTACCGTAATTGCTTTCTATTCAGTCAAGTTAACAAAAATAAATAAAAAAAACAAAATAAATCATCACACTATGTGAATAAAAAACAAACAAAACAGTAGAGCCTTGGATTTCTTTATTTGGTTAATAAACAATGTTAATACTGATAAGAGTAACTGAGAAATTCCAGCACATATCTGATTTAATTTGTTTGAATTCAGGTTCAAAGGCCATTCTTACAGGCAGTAACAGATGCTGTTACTTTCTATAGTGTACAGGGGTATTTAGCATGAGGTATGAAATAAGCACTTTGAAAAAGAGAGATTCAACTTCTGAGATTAACTAGTTTTTATATGGCTCACTGAAAAGTATCTAGCAATGAATTACATGTCAAACTCCTTGGGTGCATTTGCTAAAGAGTAACCTTGTAACCTTTCAATGAATGACTGTGTGTGTGTGTGTGTGTGTGTGTGTGTGTGTGTGTGTGTGTGTGTGAGAGAGAGAGAGAGAGAGAGAGAGAGAGGAGAGAGAGAGACTATACACATACACACACACACACACAAAAAACCTCTTATACCTTCAAAACAGTTATTTTGTAAACTCAAGTCCATTCCTATTGTTATTCTACAGGAAAGTCATCCTTAACAAAGAATGATAAACTTTGTACTATTTGTAATAGTACAGCCTTGTTAAACCTAACATGGGAATGACTCAGAGGAAAAGACAGAATCTAGAATTTGAGTGCCTCAGTGATATATGACAAAATATTCAATCTTTAATTTCTATGTACATTTAGCATCAACTCCAATTTTTTTATTCTTGAACAGTTTGTATTGCGCTGGGAAAAGGTGTTGCCATTTGTGGCACTGAAGTCATGGAACAAGGTGGCAGTTGGCTGGGTGGGAGGAAGAGGCAGCTTTGTGGAAAAGATTGAGTATCAGAATTCTCTGTTCAGGGAAGAAATAAAATAGTTTCAATGTCCAGCAAACTACACTGAGATGGTGGCTGTTTATTATTAGAACCACATTCATGACTTACTTTATGTACATGGACTATTTGTGTGATTGAGTTGCACATGTGGAAATCTATGTAAAGGTTTGGGGTATAAATTTCCTCTTGCAGACAATGAAAATGTTATTGTCATGAAAAATAAAACACTACTCAGGAGAAGTCGATGATCTTCACTATGCACAAATGATTCTGCTAAGTAGGTTTCCACCATTCTGAACATTTTAGTTTTATTTATGATAACATAATTTATATTCTTTTACAAGAAAAATAGTAAAAAATGATAATACATTGAAATTACAGATATTTAAAGGGTGAAACATTAAAAATAATTTTAAACTATCAAAACAAATCTTTGATCCTACATGCACAATGTTTCCTTTTGATTATTTGAAACAATATTTTTAATTTATTTCCTAAGCTACCTTACATATACACTAATAGCTTTACCCTTGTGACAGATGCAAAGCTCTTGAGATGCCTCCATAGTTAGTAAATGGGAACACTATTCTTAGCAGGTAGTTAGACTAATGGCACTGCAAAGACCAATTCAGTCGGAGATGATGGTCCTCTGAGGAACTGTGCCAGCCAGTGGTGAAGGTACCTAAAATGTTTCTTTTCTCAGCATCCTCCTTGCACAGAATTCCATAAGTCTCTTTTAGTTTTCCATTATATGCATGAATGAATATTTCTGTAACAAGCTGTCTGAATATTGCTTCTTTATATTTTACATATACACCCCTTTTGGGGTTACATTTGATAAGGTTCCTTTAAGTAACAGTAGTGCTTCCCAGAGTAGTCATTGGATTTGATGTTGCTTTGAGGGTTGGCTATAAAAATCTATGTCATATGCTATATAGTTCTATTTCTCAATTCCTATGTTTTTATTATTGTATCATAACATTTGCCTTTTTATTTTTCAGACTTTTTAAACTTCTTTCTTAATGATAGACAACAACTAATGCTTTATGAAAGTATGATTTAGAGTTAGTCAGTTTTAATTAATAGTTACAGTAGCTCTAGACACACAAAATGTGTCTAAGATATCATAAGAAGATATTCTAAACTTGGTAATAGGAAGTAAAAAATATTGTTTAAGATTAAGGGGGAAATTTTGAAGCTATGTTAAAATTTTGTATAGCTAATCTTTATGGTATATAATCTGTATGGTATATATCTTTATGGTGTAATTCCAGTACTTCGGAAATGAGAGCAGGACAATTCTAAGTTCAAAGTCAGTCCAGATTACATAGGAAGATATAATGTCTTGAGCTACATAGGAAGATAGAACATATGTCACAAAACCAAAGTTCTGAGAATATATCTCAGAGATAGTATGAGTGCCTAGCACAAGACCATGGATTTGACTGCCTAGCATAAGACCATGGGTTTGACATCCAGCAAACACCACAGACACAGACACAGACACAGACACAGACACACACAGACACACACACACACACACACATACTCATACAAGCACACATAAATATTTCTTTTAAAAAGTTAGTATCAAAAGTAAACAGGACATTCATTGGTAGTAAGTTAACTTGTTTCAGCTTTATTTTGATGTCACTTTATTACAAGCTTTATTAAAAATGCCACTGTGGTTCTAAAAACAATTTTATAATAATACAGTCAGTCATTTGAGTCCAAGTTCTCATTGCATAACTATAATTTGTGTTTAAATTCTATAAAGAGCTGGAGAATGAAATCAAGCAGTAAGCAAGCCAATAGAGTCTCAGGTTAAGTTTCATCTCTGAGGAATTTAGGACATCTTCAGTGATTTTTCCTTGTGTTGGTAATCAGTTTAAAGATGATAAGAGAAAGGTGTATCAAAGTTACCTTGGACTTACTTTTTTCTTGTCATTTTTCTCTCATTTTCTTTTTGTATTCCAAGTGCCCAGTTGTAGAAGTAAGACCATGGTAAAAGCTGATATAACTTAAAAATATCTGTGAAAAAAACCACACCATATGTTTATATTATTTTACATGAATCCTAAAACAAGTTAATTAAACTTTGAATTTACTAGTTATCTTTCTGAAATATCCATATCCAGTAAGATGCGCAGGGTCATGAACATTTGATGCTTGTAGAAACCAGCCAGGTGTACCTTCAGTGTACCTTGATGCTTTGCCAGCAATGTGACACATTCTTCCACCTGAGGAAATATCAAAATAATGAGTGGGTCAGAGCCTGTGCTTTCTTAAAGGGAAAGACATGCTTCAGATCTAGTAAACTTTGACAGTTAGAGAAAGGTGATATAGTGCTGCTGAATCTTTAGAAAACTGATTTTGAATGTATTTGATTTAAATTAAAATTGTTTAAAACTAGCATAATTAAAGCCCTGGGTTTAAAACTAGCACTGCAGAAAACTCTGTGTCATAGCTCATGCCTGCTTATAAGCCCAGCATAGAGAAGGTAGAGGTAGGAGTATTAGGAGGTCAAGTTTATCATCAGCTAGATAACAAGTAGAGGCCAGCCTGCATCACAGGAGCTCTTGTGTAAAAAAGAAAGAAATGAAATCCTTCATTTAGTAGGCCTCATTGATAACAGTGACTACAGAGGGGGGAATGTTAATTGTACTTTTCTAGTAATTCTGGTGACCCTGTGATCTTGGGAAGATGAGTTGAAGAAGTACAAGAGCTACGGTATAAAGTTTGGACCAGAGAAATCAGAAAATGTTGTTTTTGTAATGAAAGGTGGTGAATGCAAAGATGCACAGTTGCTCAAGTTAAGTGCTGACTGTCCTGAAGGATTATAATGGCAGACAGTACATGGAGTTCTTGAGAGACAATAGAAGTTGGACTGGAGACCTTCAGGAGACAGAACAACAAGAACCCAGCAGCTAACTGTGTATGAATAAGGACATGAAGACAACATAAATTGTCAAGCTTCTCTGGGGTTCCTAAGGCAAATAGACTGCTGGGCTCAGGTGGAAGGTGCATATTTTTAACAGTTATCTGAAATCCAATTATCTACCTTCCGCAAGTGCAGACAGCACTTCAGAGCACACAGAATAATTACAGCATGTATGGGCTGCGTTTTGATTTTTCAATCAGAGGCTATGCTGATGCCATTGCTACATTTGCTCAAAAGGTCACAGCTTCAGTGCTTTAGACGCTGGGAAGCAGAGATGAAAATAGAACAGCAGAGTGATTTTGGAAAGCAGATGGGGGAAAGCTAACGGAGGTCACTCGACAGTTCCTGGCCAGAGAGAAGAGGGGGAGGCGAGGGGAGGGACCAAAAATGATCATGTAGATTGTGATGCTAACAAAATGAGAAAGAGTGCAGCTGTGGTTGTCTCCTGTTCTGGGAGGAGATTGGTAATGCAAATTGAATACCCTGTAGTTCTCTGTCAAGTTACTTTCTAAGATAAACATTTTGGCTTTAACTTGGAGATAACATTTTAATTGCTTTTGCTATCTTGAAGATATACATCATCTTAATTTGGAAAACATAAGATCAGGAAAATATTAGGATAGGAGTAGAAATCAATGATTATCTTGATTCAATGGCCATTGGCGGATGATGCAAGGAAGCCTCCAATGATGCAATATTGATTAAGGCTTAGTTCAAAAGCATTGCAAGGCTCAATGTAATAGTAGCTCAGAGTATGATATCAGAGTCAGTCTTGTGGAAGTTAGAGATGACTGACATTTTCCAAACAGAAGACATAAAGCACTTTAAGGGTCAAGCCCAGACATAGTTTGAAGTTAGTAGATCTTAAAATCACAAAAACATACACAGACATTCTCTAAAGTTGCATACCACTAAGGAGCACACCCTGCTTCAGGGAATAATGGCAAACCCCTGGACAACAGACAGCTGTGTTTAAACTCAGGTCAGGAAGCAAAACAAAGACAGGAGAGTAAGATGGATTTGTTGTAGAAGATTGGGGAAAGAATATGTATGGGAGAGAAATAAGAGAGTAACAGTGACAGTAATCACAATTAAGCATTTATGCCCAAAATTGTCACTAGAACAAAAAATAATACTAAAGTTCTAAAAGAAGTAATTTTAATAGAAATCAATTATATAAGTAAAACAAATCTCAGAAAGTGATGGTAATGTAAAAACAAAAACGAACAAACAAACAAAAACTCAAACCCAAACAAACCAAAGAACATGTACTATGTACCAGTTCCAGCCAGAAAATATTTCAACAGAAAGCAGATGCATACAAATACCACCACACACACACACACACACACACACACACACACACACACACACACACACACACACAAGAGGGAAAGAGAGAGAGAGAGAGAGAGAGAGAGAGAGAGAGAGAGAGAGAGAGAGAGAGAGAGAGAGAGAGAGAGAGAAGTTGACCACATACACTTAAAGGCAGGTCACATTCCATGGGTACAATACAATGGAGAAAGAAGAAAATAAAAGTAATTTCAAAATGGGTAGGAAGTGGAGGAACTATAGAGAGGGAGGTGGTGGGAGGAGAGGGGAGAGGAATTTATTCAAAATATATTGTAAGAATTAAAACTTGTATTGCTGAAAGATCACATGACTAGTACCTCTTACAGGTTAGGAAACAAACTCCAGGAAAGTGAAAGGATTTCCTTGTGTCCTCATGGCTAGACTTCATCTTGAAAATCAGGTTTCTCACTGTTCAGCACTGCTTGCAGTTTGATGCCCCACAGTGGTGCATTTTCTCATACAATTCTCATCTTGTTGCTTGATAAATCAGTGAAATCACTTTAAAATCTGGGCCTGATATATGTGTTTGGTTTTATCTGCAGAGGAAGTATGCTGGGCCCATATTCCAGAGGTCGATGAATCAAAGCCTCCTCTACAACAAACTGTGTAAAGCAATTTGATTTGCTGGTGTGCTAAGATGTTGTTCATCAATGTGTTGTTACTACAGAGTGGGACCATTGATAGACAATGAGGTTATGATAATTTGCCCTTCCTGATTAGGTTAGTGTTCCTAAAGGAGGGAGGCGTGACTCAAACCTGTGTCCTTTTCTATCATGTGAGTCATAGTGAGAAGCCTCCATTCTGTGATTCTGCAGCATTGGTAGTTGTAATAGTTTCCCACAAAGCCCTTGGCACCTTGTTCTTATGCTTTATGGCTTACAAATCTGTATTGCTTTGTTTACAAACTTTCTAGCACATGGTATTTTGTTATAGTATCCAGGAAGACTAAGACAGCTGTTTTTCCTTTTCCTACCATAACAATGCAGTGCTTCCATCTAAAATGAACACGTGAAATGTTCAATGGACTTCAACTGAATGATCAACAAAAAGGTGACAATTATTAAGGAGAAGTTAGAGGAACAGTCAAGTTTTTACCAACAGGCAGAAAACTCAGTTAATACTAAACAACTTAGAATCTGAAGTCCAGTCAGCACTTAGTGATCTACCAAACCAAACTTGATCCTTTGATGTCTTGTATTTCTCAAGTCAATGCTTTACCTCCTGTATCCAAAGTAGGATCTAAAAATTTAAAATGCTCTGATAAGGAGTTGCTTCTTAAAGGCTCCAAACGCAATCCTGTGCTTCTGAGTGCTCCATTACAACTCCAGGAAAGCTGAAGAGCAGTGGGGCTGATGGAAAATGAGGCAGCCTCATCTCGGGATTCCAGGGAGTTGCTTCATTTTCTTCTAACAAATGAAACCAAGAGACCTAACTTATTCTAACACCATCAATGAAGGAGTCATCTCTCATTCAGCCTGGTTCATACATCTCTGCTAGCAAATATTTTCAGGGAAGGACTGGTGATTGTGCATTAAAAAGCTTTCTCTGAATTGTCAACTATCAATATTACAATTTATGTATGATTCTGTGAGAAGTTGGAAGAGGAAGAAATTAAGGTTCTCCATTGTCTCAATAAGACAGGAAAAGATTTTGAATTGTTTTTTTTTTTTCCCCAGTGGATTAGGGCAAAGGTGAATTATCAAAATCTCACAATTCTAATTGAAGCTATAAATAGTGAAACTTAGAAAATAAATGTAGGACTGCATATAGGGTGAGTTTGGACTTGTTGGTGTGGGGCAGCATTTCTGATTTCACTTGCAATGTGGTACTCACCCCACAGGACTTCCAGGGAACTTGGTATTCTCAGCTGGCTTCACACTCCCTCTAATTAGAAGCATTTAGACTTATGTTTACTGTGCTAGAAAACATCGACTTAAATCTACCCTATTAGCAAAAAGAGTTTTCCTAGTTGTTTTGTTGCCTTGGTCTACTGGAGTTCGATTTAAGCTATTTCTAATTAAATTAAATGTGAATGAAAAAAGACTATGAGATGTACACAGGTACATACTTTCAGAATCTTACTCGCATAACTGAGCTGAGGTTTTCAGAGATTGTAAGCAGAGTTGGGGAAATGAGGGCAATTACTTCACTGGGTTGAATTGACTTGCCTTCATCTTCCCTTTATACCTATTTGCTTTATTTTCTTTTATTTAATTAATTAATTAATTAATTTTTATTATTATGAACAAAGAAGTCACACTTTCTATCCTGTATATTCTTATTCAAGGTCCTTTCTCCCTCCCAACAGGTCATTCTCTCTTCTCCACCCCCCCACCCCCCACCTCCACACACCCCCAGGGCAGGCGGCAGGTGGTCCCAAGGTCCCTGTCCAAATATTGCTTAGTTGGCTTTCAATTCTATTATTATTTTGCATAGGAAAGGTGAATATTTATTTGATGAGTGAAATCCAACAATTTCAAGGAATCAAATCCAGAGTGTCATTTTTTCCTTAACCCATGCAAATAACAATTGATTTATGAACTTAAAAGTTTATAGTGCTTTTAATTGTGAATATAATAAAGCATCATACTGTATTCAATATATACATTGATATAATAGGGTACGACTTAGCATAATTATAACAAATAAATGATAATATACAACAAATAAGATATATATATGAATGACATAAAATAAAGTATTGAAAGTCATTTCTTGTGACTTATGTGAAAGACATCAGATAATACCAATAATAATGTCAGTAGACAAATAGATAAGCTTTTGTTACTCTTCTATTGTTAGTCTACATATATTATATAATTTAAAATGACTGACATATGAAAATACTCAAATCGTACAGGTCTGGAATCAGCCCATTTTCTGGAACGATATCAAGCCCTGGTTTTCTCACTTTAGGGTAATGTAATGCCTACCTATGGAATAGAATGATAAAAATGGTGACCTTTAAGAGCTTTTACAATGCTTAAGTAGTCCTATCATACATTTCATATGTATGCACCTCTGGCTTGTCGTTCATTAATCTACACTTAGGGGGCAGGGTTTATCTTTCTCACTTGACTGATGAAGAACTGGAAGCTGCAGCAGCCTTTCCATTTATTTGTTAATGCTACAGAAGAGAGACACCTTAGCATTCTGAAGGGACATGCCAAACATTATTTTAAAAATTCATGGAATGGATTCAAGAATGGATCAGGATTCTCCACAGCACACACTAGAAACCATATACCAATGTAAAGGAAAAAAGCAGGCGCTAAACACTGGACTATTTCAGACTCTTTCCAGAAGACACAAATCATGGCAGGTCTGGGTTCTATACTTGGTATGCATTCTAAGCCTCACAGGACAGGAAGAGAGATTCGGAGCAATTGGATCCAACATATCCTGAAAGATTTAGAACCTAGGCAGTCACCTTGAATTTCTGTGCAAGAGCTCTTCTGTCCAATACCAGCAGTCTACCATTGCAATTTCCTAGTACCATAAGCAGAATCACATGGAGTCCTTGATTTGGACAATTTAGTCTGAAAACTAGGTACATATTCTGAAAATTGTCTGGTTGGCAGAGGTGTAAAATATATTTGTTCCTGTTTTCTTTTATTTTTAGAGAGAGACAGAGACACACAGACAAGCAGAGAGAGAATGTGTGTGTGTGTTTGTGTGTGTGTGTGTGTGTGTGTGTGTGTGTGACCCCTTTAGCCTTTCAATATTCCTTAGGTTTGAATATAAAATTACTTCCAGCTCAGCATTATTATTATTAATTTGTTATTGCTATTATTATTAATCACTCTGATGTTTTTTTTCTCAATGGGAATTTAACTTAATGTAATGCAAGTTAAATGTTTAAGGCTGTCTATAAGAAGGGTTGAAAAGCTAGAGTTTGCTTTGTCATCCACTGCTGCAGGAAGCATCCCAGGCTACATTAGGTTGACCTATACTTAGTAGCATCTTCATTAGAACACCCGTCATGCCTTATTTTACTTGGTCTCACTACCATTAGCTTGTAAGAATTTCTTTACTTTTGAATTTATAACATAATTACAGAAATTCTCCCTTTATTTTCTCCCTTCAAGCTCTCTCATATACCCTTCCTGACCTCTTTTCTCATTAACTGTTATTGCATATATTTAGGTATATATATATATATAACATATATATATGATATATATAGTATATGCTAAATACAAGCTGTCAGTCTGTATAATTTTAGGTGCATGCATATTTTCAGGGCTGAGCTTTTCGCACCAGGGAAACAGTTGTTGTGCTTTTCCTTGAGGAATATTACCTCTTGTGCTCTGAGGTTTCCTTAAGTTGGGCTCCAGTTCTTTGTGTAGTGTTGGAGCCTCGTGGCTTTTCCTGTCCATTTTGGTGTGTCCATTGGTATTGCCCTTTTTCATCCCACATTTGGACAGTCATGTTGATGAGATCCTATGGGTGCAGCTTTTGATGTTACTAGGATACACAGTCTCTCTGCAATTTTACTGATCTTCTGACTCTTAGAATCCCACCACCCCCATGTTCTTCTGTAGTGCTCTCCAAGTCTTACATGCAGGAGTGTTTTGTAGATTGGGACTGTAGCCTATAAGAATTTTAATATCAGAGATGATTTTGAAACATTGTAGGAATCAAGTACACCACTGTTAAATTGTTGTAAAATATATTAGGCTACATTCATTTATTTTTCCAACAGTGCCTGTGAGGCATTTTCACATGAACTGGCAAATGCTCCAGTTGATTGCATATATGGAACAAAAATATTTCTTAAATTAGCACTCTGTTTTTAAAGAATAAAAGTGCATCTCTTGGAAAGTATTAATATGAATGTGAGAGATAAAAGGTACATGTACTTCTATTTACTGAGATAGCCTGGAATCTCAGGGTCCTGGTCTCACTGAAATTTCAAAGTTTCTAACTAACTATACCTACATTATTTGAGTACATACAGGCATTCTTAGTAGGTTACATAAGCTACTGCTTTTTGGGAGTTCGATATTCCTTACACTCAGAGAATGCCTTTTTTTGTCATAAAGACATGAAAGAATTGACTTGGAACCAAACTGATAAGGCACAGGTTATTTGATATTTTGGGTATGTTTGTAATCTAATCAGGTTTCCCTGCACTGGTCATCAAAGGCACCTACTGAGTGAAGAGTGATAACATCTCAGAAGTTCAAGCTGACAGACTTTGCCTTTTTACTGTCCATGGTATGCGCTACTCAGAGAAATGTTGGAAATGTTCTTATTTAACTCATTTCCCCTAAACTAAGTCTCTTTTACATGGAGGTAACTGGCGCTTCAGATGCCTTCCCATTTTAGGGTAAAGTTTTAGAGATCACAGTAATCTATTTGAATTCTGAATGTGATATCCAGGAAGCCTTTCAAAGCTCTGGGATTTGTCTATGTGGCTGGAATTTGATGTTTTCCCCTGGCACTTGGCCTGACTTCCTTTTCCTCTCTCCAGTGGCCATTGCTTCTCTTTATCTTTAGGTGGATCAGGGTTAAGAAGAGAGCACCACTAGATGCTAGTTTTTTTTTTCCTTGTTCTTGCTTTCTTCCTACAGCATTTCTCCTTGGACATGACTTGATAACCTAGTCAAGAGCATTCATGAGCAGGTTGTTGGTTCTTTTTATTATAGTAGGTAGAATTTTTGTATGTAGTGAGGCTCTGTTACTAACTGTCCCCTGTGAATTCTTAAACTCCTTGATCATCAGGGTCTTTGACTTACTCCTGCATGAACATCAGTCAGATCAGAACTGATGAATGTTGTATGCATGCACACTTAATGAAAGATTTATTTCATTAGCTTAGGCTAGAAGTCACAGGTGCCAGAGTATATGCCTCATGTGACAGTAAGTTCAGTTCCAAGATCATTTCTTCTTAATCCAAGTAAGGTGGAATAATCCCATATTGTTTTTTTAAATGATCTTTTTTTTATTATGAATATCCGTGTATATTCTTGTTCATGATCTCTTCCCCCTCCCACCTATTCCAGTCACTGCCTCTTCCTCATATTGTTTTAAAAGTCATAAGCAAGGCCACAGTTTCATCTAGTTTAGTAATCAATTAAACTTTCTCAGTAACATCTCTCAGTTAATGTGCCATAGTCTTCTTCCTGAAGGTTTTCATCTTTATTATTGTTTATTGAGTTCCTCTTATTTTGTATATCCTTATCATTTACAATGTCCAGATATTTCTTAGATGAGCCTTGTATGTTTTGCTGTGTAACACAGTGAAATCTATTTAAGTTGCTATCTCTTAAATTTCTTTCTCTTGGCATGCTATGTGTCCTGTAAGAGTCTTGGAAAATTCTGAATATGTAAATTAAAAATCCACTTTGCAATCAATGTAGTTAAATTTAAATTGTCTTTTTATACTTTAGTTCTATGTATGTAATACACATAAGAGCTTCTATTATTAAACTGCCCCTCCTCTCTCTCTGTCTCTCATACAATTATAAAGTGCTAATATATAATTGATTCACTACTTAGACAACTACTAAAATTCACTTAATGTGTGCACAAATACCCAAGAGTAGACTCTACTGCTTGAAAATTTTTGCATTTAATATTTTCTGTGTTTGGGTAATGTAAACTTAATAATGATCAAAATTTGGTATATGTTCAGATGAGCACTGTTCAGTTTCTGTAAGAACTGTCATGTATGATACCTGATTAAGTTATTTCTGACAACAAAATAAAACATAGTGATCAATGTTTCCAATTGATCTTTGTTCCTGCTGGGATGTTGTTGAGTGCACACCAATCAGAGCTAATTTTAACCACTGATAACTCTACAAATAACAATTTCAATAATTATTTTATTTGGATGAGAGTCTTTTCTGGTTGATTAGCAGGCAGATTGCGAAGATGCACTCTTATGGCAGACAGAGACATTAAGGGAAAAACCACTCATAGCAGAGATGATGAGAGGACACAGTAGGCCATCTCAGTGTTCTCTCTCGATGGTGCCCTTTTTTTGGATGTACATAATTGATATTGCCATCAGCACTCTCCCACTCTATTCCACAGTGATGGATAAAGCATGGATTAGAATGTAGAATAAAGGCTCAGATGAGAGGAGACTATTAATTCTGTTGCATTTAATACACTATGACACTCATTAGACACTGCAGATAAACCAATGTAAATAAGCAGCTCCTGTAACCACAATACTGTCTGTTATGTTCTACTGAGACAGATTCTCACTTTGTAGACCTTCTTGATCTGGGACTCACTGGGTGGTATCAGCTACTTTCCAATGCAAAGTAACCTTTTTGCATCCCAAGATCTGGGATTACATGTATGAACCACTATAATTTTTTTAAATCATATATTGTAATGATAAATATTTAGTTATGTGTTTAATATATTGTGATCAATAGTCATCTTCATGCAAGACATTTAGCCCTTAGAATTAATTATATGGCCTAATGACAGAATAGTCATCTTAGTTTGTATAATTCTACCTTACAATGTTCAAATAACAAGTCTACCTTATAGTGTTCAAATAACAAAGTCATCCCAGAACATATTTCCCCAAATATGTCCCTGCTTTTCATAGATTCCATGTCTTCTCATTACTTTGAGATATTTAGTGCCACACCTGAACATCAGTGCTGTTCATGATAAAGACATGGAGTGTATATTCCATATTATGCTATTATTCACCAGAAGGAATTTTCAGATGGAGTTCAGTAGTAATACTTATGTGGTAAACATCATCCAAAAGCCAGCACACTTGCACCTGCAAGAATGACCAATAATCACAGTTGGTCAAACCAGGCTTATGAGGATTTTAGAGTCAGTTTATAGTTCTAATATTATAAAGCTAGAATACACTGTGCTTATTATATACATTTTTCTCCTCTTTTTTTTGGAGAGTAGCATTAATGCATTAATTTCAAGAATTAGAGATTCAAACTTGAGAACACTCAAAAAACTTTTAGGAGATCACACATAAGCCAAGGGTTTGATCTAGGACACAACTCAACAATGTCTATCAATATAATTCAGTTCTCTGTGCTCTGGCTTCTCCTCCATGCTTTCTGGAGGTACTCTGGACACATCCTCCTAAAGACAGTCCTATTTTGTATCCTTGTACTGAAGGAGGTGATGCCTTGGGCTTACTGTAAGATTAGTGCTTCATTTTCAAGAATCAAAAAGTATTAATTCATTAATGAACCTGGAGAGGCTACTGCAGAACTCATGCTGCTCAGAAGTTTAGCCTTTTTAATTATCTGGAGTGAGACTTCCCACAATGCTGAACCTTCAGAAGGCAGCCAAGCCCAGAAATGAGCAAAGGTGGGAGACTTCTCTGCAGTGCTAAATACATGGAAGCAGGCCAAAGCCAAAATGAAATTATGATCTGAGACTTGCACCCAGCAGGTTGCAATGGTCCTCTGTGGCCTGTGATAATAGAGGGGAGGTGGGATTCTGACTCCAGTGAGGGGATTAATGGCCAATTAGAAAACAGAATGAGCAGAGGGAGACAATGAAGAAACTTAGGAGAGGAGAAAGGGAGGGAGGAAGCAAAAGAATACAAAGGGAGGAGCATAGTAAAGAGCAGAGAGAGTGGGATAAGAGAATGAAGCACACTTGGTATGAGGAACGACAACCGAGCATCAGGCAATTGCTATTCTAAATATAGAATTGAAATCTGAAACCCAGAAAGAAATTATTTCTGTGTTCAAAATAAGGATTAGAGAATTAAAAGCACTTTAGTTATTAGAGAAAATTTTGCTAATACTTTTAATCATATTTAAGAATTACTCCCACATGCTCATTTTCATGTCCTCACAGTGGTGCTTGGTAGTAGGTTAAATGGATTTTACAGGTGTTACTTTAGAATCCTAGAGTCTGCCTACTTAGTCTCTAGCAGAAGCGAAGAGTCAGAGCAAAAAAGACCAGGGTTCTTGCCCCTATCCTATCCTATGCTTCCCTATATCCTGCTAGGTGACACTGGTTGATTTTGAAAGGCAGATACTACATAATGGATATGCTCCTGCATAAGCTTGGTGGCATTGTATCACTGGATTTATAACATGGCCCTTGTATAATAATAATAATAATAATAATAATAGGTGAAAAAGACCTGTGATGTGAATGGCAATAGTATGTGTTCCCTGTTGAATCTCCTTAACTTGACCTTCTCGGACACATTCATTGCATAAAAAGGAACTAGTACAGAAGTAAAGGTAGCACCCACTTTGGTGGGTATGAGGGGTGACAACCTCAAGCACAGGACCTGTGTTCTTTCTTTCTTTTTTTTTTTTCTTTATTTTGTATTTATCAAAGAAACAGTAAAAAGAATTTAAAAAAAATGCTGAAGAGTTAACAATAATTATACAGAGGATAATAATCATAAGCATGGCTTATCAAGGGTGGAAATCCAAATAAGATTACTACACATATATTTTCTTTGTGTTCAGCTTTCCCTCTGAATTTTTTTTCCATCCCTGTATATCCTTATTGAAGGTCTCTTCCCCCTCCCACCACATCTGATCATTTTTCTTCTCTGCAACTCCCCATCCACTCCCTTGG
>PVIH01015596.1:22708-49086 GCA_004025045.1 Sigmodon hispidus | reverse complement strand
TTCATATCTTCTTTGAGAGCTTCGATGATCATCAAAAAGGAATTTTTGGTGTTGCTTCCTTCTGTTTCCTCTTCATTGCTCAGTTCAGGTCTTGTATTTGTAAGATCGCCACTCTCTTCTGGAGTTACCATGTTGCCCTTTGTATTATTATGTAATTTCTTGCACTGACGTTTGCCCATGGCTTCAGTGGTTCACGATTCAATGGGTCCTGGTCAGTTGTGGCACTTGGGTTTGTGTGTCTCCTGTCACCTCTCTGGTCAGGGTTTGATTCTGTCTTTCAGAGACCCCTGCAGTTGTTGGTTCGCTCAGTTCGGGGTCGTAGTGGGGAGCCTTGCAGGTTTCCTCAGCAGCAGGAGCTGTGTGTGTGGCCTGGTGCAGAGTTCAGCTGCCCCTGCTCCAGAGTGCGCTGGGACGCCGCAGAGAGCACCGGTCCCGGTGGTGGAACCGAAAGCAATGGGAGCTCAACTCTCCCTCCCAGGCCAGGATACAGGCGCTGAGGCCTGCTGAACCCTCCTCACCTCTGGTCAGGGTTTGAATCCGCCCCTCAGAGACCCCTGCAGTTGGTTTGCTCAGTTCACTCATTTCGGGGTCGTAGTGGGGAGCCTTGCAGATTCCCTCAGCAGCAGGAGCTGTGTGTGTGGCCAGGTGCAGAGTCAGCTGCCCCTGCTCCAGAGTGCGCTGGGATACCGCAGAGAGCACCGGTCCCGGTGGCGGAACCGGAAGCAATGGGAGCTCACCTCTCCCTCTCAGGACAGGATACAGGCGCTGAGGCTTGCCGAACCCTCCTCACCTCTGGTCAGGGTTCGAATCCGCCCCTCAGAGACCCCTGCAGTTGGTTTGCTCAGTTCACTCAGTTCGGGGTCGTAGTGGGGAGCCTTGCAGGTTCCCTCAGCAGCAGGAGCTGTGTGTGTGGCCAGGTGCAGAGTTCAGCTGCCCCTGCTCCAGAGTGTGCTGGGACGCTGCAGAGAGCACCGGTCCCGGTGGCGGAACAGGAAGCAATGCGAAACATTTTTCTGAACCTACACTTTCTACTCAAGATACTATAGGAATTATTCAAATGCCTAATTACTTCAAAGCTTCAGCCAAGGCTAGATTTTCATGTAACCAACCTCTGACTAGTACTGGATCCATGGCTACATTTTACTTGGCCCTTACTTAGGCTAGAATGTAAAAGGTTTGCCCATTACAAAAAAAAAAAAAGTTGAACTTCCTGAAAAACTACTATTTTGAAAACATTACTCTTTATCTCTCTTCATAAATGTTAAATTGGATGTAGTTTGTGCTTCTGGTAATGTGTTTTTATTCTCAATCTTTAAAACAGAGATGCTTGAGAAAATACCAAAAAACAAACAAAACAACAACAAAACCCCAACAACTTAACAGTTTCATGGGACCAACAGCCTGAAACCAAAACCAAACAATGCTGGGTTTGGGCACTCCATCACCTTAGTTTAAAAGACATCTGATCATCATCTCATCTCTGACATGAAAAGCTAAGCACTCTTCCCTTTTTCTTAACTAAACCTGGAAGACAATAAGCACTGTGACTAATATTATTCCCAGGTTGCTAGAAAGGCTAGTTTCTTTGATAATATCATATGGTTTCTTTAGCAAGAAAAGGAATAAGTAGGTTACATATCATACACACAATCTTCCATTGGCTGTGTATATTTTGAAATTTGAGTAAAAATTCAAGTTTTATACAAAGGTAGTTCATTCTTATGAAAAATGTTCAGAGGACATATACTTTGTAATGTTAATTTCATTTTCTTTCAAATCAGTTGACAGTCAAAAGAAAGAGATAAATGTCTTCTGAATATTCTGTCTTCCAGGTAAGGTAGATTGGTATGGAGATTACTATATTTTCATGAACTGAGTCAGTTGTTCAAAGAAGAACATTATTTAATTCAATAAAGAGTTGTAAATAAGCACAAAAAAGAAGTGATGAACAAAATTCACAGTTCAAATCAAAGAGTGTAGTCACAAAAAATACAGCCCAAACAATTAAGGAAAAGCTTCACAAGGGATGCATATGCTAAGCAAAATATACTACATAAATATACTGTGTGGTTCATCATAGCTAGTAGCATAATTTACTGACATCATCAAGGATATCTGATAAAAATGTTAATTTTAGGTTTTAGTAATTGACACCAAACAATTTTTCACCAACTTTCTTTGGATAATTCAGTAGTCTTGTTTGTTACCATATTGAAAATAAAATGACATATTTTATTTTATTTTTTATTTTTTTATATTTATTATTTGGTGATTTTACATCATGTACCCCATCAAACTAAGTTATCAGTCCTCTCAGATTCATAACCACTCTTATGATCTACCCCTAAAAACACATATTTTAATTGTAGCCAAATATTTCTTTCCAACATCATGGGATTTTTTTTGTTTTATATAATATTGTCATCTTTATGTAGCTTCAACTTATTAAGGATCATGTTAAAAATGGAGTCTTGAAAAGTAACTGTCTTTCCTTACTTAAATTCATTAGCTCTTCTGTTAGGAGCTAATTTCTTCTTCAGCAAATCCTACTGGCATGTGCCACAACCAGCAAAGGAGCTAATTTCTGATGATTGTATTTCTATAGAGCTCATTAAGATTCTTCCAGAACAAATGGGCTCATCCGGGTGAGCTGTCAGCTCTGAGATTCCTTGTATTGTCACCAGTATTCAAGCTGTTTCTTAGTTGATTCTCTTAAACAAATCATATTTCAGGAAGGAAACAAAACCAGTCAATCTGGTTAAGGAAAACATATAACTTCTTCTGAAATGACCAGTAAAAGAATATTAATGAATAACCCAAGGATTCTAGATGCGACGAACCTCTATGTTTAATAGTGCTTTGATAAAGAGTGCTCTATTTTCGTGAAAGCCAACAAATGATGATTTAATATGACAGCAATGTTAAATGGTCCCAAACATGTTTTTATAGAATAATATTTCACCTTAATTTAAGGGATTGTATTTGGGTCTGTCTTCTTTTAATTTTGAAGAATGTTTGTCATTATATAGTCTCATTGTTATTTATTTGTATATAGTCTCATTCTTAATGTATACATTTTTTCTTATATTAGTGATAACCTTCTTTTTTATTTTTGACACAAAGGGGATACGTGGTGTTATATTGTATATTTAATAAAATTTGCCTGAAAGATCAGAGGACAGAGCCACCCACATTTAGCCATGAAGGTCAGGAAGTGGTGACCCACTACTTTAATCCCAGCACTCTGGAGGCCGAGATCCTCTGGATCTCTGTGACTTCAAGGCCAAGTACAGCCCTGCAGTGGTGGCACCCAGCTTTACATCTAGCACTAGAGAAGTTTAACAAAGAAGTGAGATAGCTGGGCAGAGAAAGAGGAGACAGAAGTTTAGTCCTTCATCTGCAATACCATTCACTTGTGGCTAAGGACAGAGGTATTCATGCTTACAATTTGTGAGGAGTGGCTAGGTGAAAAGCGGCTGTAGCATCTTTCTGTGTCTCTCTGATCTTTTGGCTTTTCCCCAATATCGGACTCTGGGTTTTTATTCATAATACTAATTAGAATTTTGCAATATTGATTCATTTCTCTTCACCATAGGTCTTTCTTCCAGGGGTAACAAGGTTATTTCTCATCCTTAGAAAGTCTGTCCTTTTTAAGGTATATGTGTCTCTAGTGACTCAAGACAATAGACATCATTTAGTTCATTTGGGATTGGTTTGGTTTCTCTTTATCAGAAATGTAGATATATTGGGAAAATTGTAATTAGTATAAAAGAGTAAAAAGAAAAATGTTCAGAATCAATTTATGATCATGTGCTCACCTAAATGTTGAGCAATGGAGAAAAGCATGGAAGTATAGGCTTTTTACAAAAAAAAAAATGTGAAATTAATTAAGAGGAAATAAAATAAGCCTTCTTCACTCTCAAATACTGAGAAAATTTGAGAGAAAAATAATTACGGAAACTCTATGGTCTGAAACTCTGTGCAGGTATTCTTTTCCTGTTAAAACTAAAGAAAATTTATAATCATGCAGTTCTTGAAGATGCTTCCTTTGAATATCTCTCTTTGAGTTTATTTCTCTCATAAAAGCCTCTCTGTACATTTGCTTCAGTGATTTAAAGAAAATTATGTTTTTATTTTAGGTATATACTAAAAAGCCTAACAAGGAATGTGAGAAGCACAATATATATCAAATCCAACAATGACTGGCTATGAACGGAAATTCCAAGAATCCAGAAACTGCTTAGTCCATGAGGCTGAATGTCTCAGTTGGTCTTCAGTAGACACAAAGAACTAAGCTCTAGTGCCAGTGAAGGAATGGGCTTGCTAGTGAGAGCTAGCAGACAAAGAGCAAAAGCTTTCTTCTTCTAAGTCTTTATATTGATTTCCAGCAGAATGTGTGGCCCAGATTAAAGGTGTGACTTCCCACCTCAACATCCAGATTAAAGGCAGGCATGTGCCTTCCTACCTCAAAGGTATAGTATAGATTAGACGTGGAGTCACCCACTTCAAAACTATATATATATGATCACAGGTGTGCTCTCCATTTATAGATTTGTTCATTCCATATGTAGTTAAGTTCACAACCAAGAATAGTTATCACAACTAGAGAAGAGATAATGCCAGGAGTCGCTTCAGAATAACGTTAAGTGGAGCTCAGGGTCTTAGTTTCCTTGTCCCAAAGCAAAATTAAAACCTGAGGTTTTTTTTATCTAAAATGCTAACTCTGCCTAGTTCACTATTCCTACCTGCCTTGTTTTTCTACCCTCTCACGAGCTTCCCTGAGAACATGAGTGTTCAGATTGCTAGCCAGATTCATAGGCTTGGAAGAAAAATGCTTTTCAACTTTCTCTCAGCTTACATACTCTCATCTGAAAGGAGGCTATTAAGTCCCCAAAAGGTCTGACCAGACTCATAAAACCCCTCCTCCAAGTTAGGCAAAGAGTAAGTTGTTGGTGGGGAGGAGACTTTCTCCCCTAGAGCTGCCTACAGTTTTCCAGGAACGCTAATGATGGTTTTATGCATCAGGACCAATCCTGAGTGCAGTATTTAATGATGCAGCAGTTTGAGTCACACGATGTCCTGCATGGTATCCCAAGAAATTCAGGGGTCCATCCTTCTAGAATGGAGTAAATCATTACTTTGTTCTGTCCTTGGTGCCCTATCTTGGGTAAATAGACATTTGTTCATGTCTCCCCAGGAAACTTTATATAAGTACTAGAGCAAAGTTAAAAAATTCTGATTTCAAACCTGGTTATTCTTATTAGAGGTAAAACCTTGAAACCTGTCATGTAATCCCAAGACAATAAGTGTCATTAAATGTAAAGTAAATAATAACTAAATAAATGATACATGTTCTGCTTGAATTAAAATCACTAAGTGAAATGACTCAGTGCATTTAGGTGGTTAGCGTGGGCCCCCTGTACATCATATAGCCAAGCTAGTTGAATGTGAGTAATTTTGATGTGTCTTGGCTTCCAGTATTTAAAATCCACAAAATTGTTTTGTGGGATTGTTTTTTGTTTGTTTTCTTTCAGACTTCTTACTGTTTGGCGTGCAAATTTCACAGAATTTGTATCTTTTTTTTTCCGGATTAATCAACTCTTGCCCCCCTGTTTTCTTGCTGTCTTTGTAATACTTGAGTAGAAGACATAATTCTCTCTTTGTAGAGCTGAATGATGTGAATAACTCTCATAAGTCAACTCATAGAGAAATAACAAACAAATGAAAGTACCAAAGATGTTTTGGTCTCAGTAATGATGGCTACCTATACAATGTACAAAATGCTGGATAGTTATTTGGGTAATTCTCCAGTTCATCACCTGTTTTACTTATGGATTTTTAAAAACATCTGTATAAGAGTCAGAAAGACAACTCAGAGGGTAAAGATGATTGCTATGTAAACCAGAAGACCTGAGTTCTATCCTTAGACTTTAAACTAATGTGGAAAAAATAACTGATTACATAAGGACTTTCTCTAACCTACACTTACACACACACACTACAAATACATATATATTTATTGTCTATAAGACCTATGTTTATGCGGATGTGTGTATATATGCATATATGTATGTATCTGTGTAATGAAATCCTTGAAGTTCCAATAATGGCATTCCTGATTGCTCTAGGGAATTGTAAAATGTCTTCCTTTGTTTTTATATTTGGCCTGTGTTCTGGATTCAGAGCCCTTGAAGATTAACTACCCTCTGAACTTTCTTTAGAGAAATTAAAGCTCCATTTTCCACTATGCAGGAGAAGCATGAGCCATAAAGCATGGGCACCCAGACAGCACTCTGTGATTTGTGGTCCATTAGCAGGTCACCTAAGCTCATTTACATAATTGTTTTTCCAGTTTTTTTTTCTGGTCCAGCTAAGAATGAAAATAAAAGTAATTAATTATTTAATATTCTAGAGCCATATAACTTAGTTGAACTTAGGAGATCCTAACAGCTTTCAAATGTCACAGTCCTAGAAATAATGTGTTATGAGTATGGGTTCCTGAAATGTGTAGTTTGATGGCATTGATTTTTCAATATTTTTATGAAAACCTTAACTTTTCTGAATTGTGTTATCATGTATTATCATCTGTTATTCAGAGGATATTTGTATTTACCTTCATCTGTTGGAAAAAAATAAACAGGAAGTTTTGTGAGCATAAAATTGTTATACAAACAGCAGGGTATAATATTCCCCTTAGAAAGAATAAAATATTACAATTTTAAAGATCATCACATGGCCAATATACAATGGCTACATAAACCCACGTTCATGATGAAACCCTAAACAAATGATAAAAATAACACTCTTTCAAAAATTATCCACCCATTTTTTAGCTCACTTTAATCTTACACACAGCACACAGTTAATGAGAGTCTTGTTTGGCTATTTCTCTCTATGAAGAACATTTTGAATTTTTCATTTTACCTGAAGTAACTGCATATAACTGAAGACCTGCTCATTTTAATATCATCACTTTGGATTTGATTTTCCTAGTTCCTATAAGGATATAACCTTGCAATGTGATGATATAAGAAATGAATGGCATAGTCCAGTCAGATTAACAGACAGGAGGTTCTGTTTCAGAGAGAGATGTGAGTCTGAAGTTTCACAGAGTACCCAGGAATCTGTGGCCACTTAACAGACCAAATTCTTTTATGGTTTTTATGAGACATGAAAGGAAATGCTAATGATGTCAGTGGTTAATGTAATCTCGTGATTGCCTATGATTTCATATGGTTTGTACAGTAAGAATAGCATTACTTACAGAAAAGTCACAGTCTTCCAAATTTAAAGAGTTCAGAATGTACTTAAATTATCCTTATTACATGACTATAAGCAAATTATTTGCATTTTTATTTCTAAAAATAATAAATGTGGAGAACATATGAAACTTTTAGCAATAAAATTTGGATCCAACAAATATACAAGTTGAGTTGTTTCCTTGTTTGACATTAAAGCCTTAAATACCACACACGCACACACACACACACACACACACACACACACACACACACACACACACAAATGCCCGCACAAATTAAAGAGGTCTTGATGTTACTAGATGCTTCTACATATGAAACTTCCTTAAAGTTTTATGGAGATGATGAAAGAAGATCTAAAGGCACTGTTAGGTTTGGTAATTTATAACTTCTAACATTAATTGAGCAATTACTCAAGTTTAGCCAAACAAATCATGAACAAAAAGAATATTGTAGGAAGTATCACATTACTTGATTTCAAGTTATACTACAAATCCACAGTAATAAAACAACATAATAATGTTAGAAAATAAACAGATGGGTCAATTGAATGAATAGAGAACCCAGTTTTACATCCACACAACTACAAAGATGCCTAAAATATATATTAAAAAGAAGACATCATCAGCAAATGGTACTAAGGAACTTGAATATCAAGTTGTAGGAGAATGAAGCTAGACTTTTATTTCAAGACCTGCACAAAACTGGATCTCAAATATATCAAAGACTTTAAAATGAGACATGATACCCTGAAAGAACTAAAAGAAAAATCAGTGACCACGTCTCGACTTGTGAGAATAGGTAAGGGCTTTATTGATGGGACTCTGGTAATGAGAGAGGTAATTGCAACAATCAGCAAATGAAATCTTATGAGACTAATTACCTTTTGTTCCACAAAGTAAAGCATCAATCAGGAGATGAGGTAGCCCACAAGGGATGAAAAAAAAAAAAAGAGAGAGAGTGCAACATCTTTAGCCACTGGAGAAATATACATTAAAACTATGTTAAGATTCCATTACATCCCATTCAGAAGGCCATCAAGAATACAAATGACACCAAATACTGGAGCTGACATGTGGAAATGCGATCCCTTATCCATTGTTGGTGGAATTGTAAGTTTCTCTGCCAACTTTGGAAAGTAAATTTAAGGTTTCTCAAAATTTAAATATGAAAACAAAACCTACAAATAGAATAAAGCCCAGATATACCATATATTTTCTATACTCCATTATAGAATTTTTTTATATTAATGCTTATTGTTGCTTTATTTACAATGGAGATGAAATCTACTTGCATTTCCACTGACTGATGAACATATAATTAAAACAATTGAATTACACCAGCTGAAATAAATGAAAATTAGAAACTATGCAACTAAAACAACATACTAACATAGAGAGCCATATGCTGCATATTGTCTCTCAAATAAGTAAATGTAACTGAATTTTTATTTGTATGTGCTTAATTTCAAGTGCTTATAAAAGCCAATAAAATAGTTGAAACCATTGAGGGTGCCTGAAGGAAAGAGGGATAATGCAGAATGGGTAAAAAAGCAGCTACAGAGTAAATATTAAGGGTGGGAAGGTTTGATCATGAAAGAGAGAAGAAAGACAAGTAATTGAGCAGGGGAGTTAGCCAGAATGAAGAGCATGCGAAACATTTATATGGAAATCTGCTATATTGTAACTCAATTAAAATATGCAATTAAAAAGTTAGGAGAAACATATATCTTTTGGCTACTTAAGAGCTGCTCCTAGAAGCCATAAATTACTAAACAAAAATTCCAGTGCCAGATTCCAGATAGAACACTTTATGAATTGTTGACACGTACAAAGTGTTGGCCACCAAAGATATAGAGGTCCCGAAACCAAGATAGGTCCTTACCACTCCACTTGGCTGCTCACCAAAACTAAATAACTAGATACTACTGCTGAAGAAAATACACACCTTAGTTGAAAAACATAAAATATCCATAGTGGAAATAAGCTGGAAGCTTTCTTCCTTTTGACTAGATTCCATAGTGCCAGAAGACACTATGAGGCTCTTGGGGGATGGGGTAGGAATCAGTGGTCTTACTGTAAATAAATAATAATTACTTGAGGATATTGAGGGAACACTAATTTAAACATTATAGAATAAATATATGAAGTCTATCAATACTTCACATATTAAAAATAAAAAAAAACTATGTTTATACCCATAGACCAATTCCATTCTTAGGCTTAACAAAAATGATCTCTCTTTTCAGTGAATAACAGAGAATACAGAGACTTATACCTGTTTAAGATGTATGAATAAATAAAAGTTGAATCTCAGCCCTTCTATGAATATCACAAGATGTATCCATAGAAGGTTTAATAAGAATCAGGGTATATTGCACAAAATGGAGTAGAAAGGCTGTAAGACTTAGAAGATAAGATGTAGAGCTGTGAAATGCCATTCTCTGGGCATGGAACAACCAATGTCATCATGAATGCTTTGGGCCTGCACAAGACTGGCCCAGCTGACAGTCCAGCACAGATTAGGAAGGGGTCCACCATAGGTTGGAGAGAGTCCTATAGGCTCATAACATCCCTGGCATCCCTGGTAATTGCAATTGTAACTAACAGATTCTAGAATTAGGCAACTTAATAGCTAATGTCTGTTAGTTGTTTACCTACTCATAAACCTACCAGGTTTCAATATGGAGTTCTAAACCAATAGTCACAAAGACAGTACTGGCTATATTTAGTGAGTCAAAAAGAAAGATTTTTTAAAAAAGGAATTAGTGTGGGAAAGATATTTGAAGGCAAGAGATATGTTGAGAATAAATTTACAACAAAAAAGGATTGGGATTATTGCTCTTAAAAATAAATAGCAGAGAGCTCCTTCTCTTTCAACCATGTGAAGATACAAGAATATGGCTATCTGAACCAGGAAAGGTTTTTCATCAGAGCTGTACATCTAGGCCCTAGAACTACAATTAATAAACTTCTGTGATACATAAACCAGCCAATGTATCATTGATTTTAAAGTAGTTTAAGCAATGCCCTTGACCCCTGTATCACTGAAGACTTGACTGTTGACAGGGCTAGTATTTGAAGGCCCAGTACAGTATAGTACAGCCACTCTGAACTGATGGTTAGAAAGGTCATGCCCAGGAGATGTATGGTTCTGAGTGTTGCCCCACACATTTAAATATATAAATGTAATACTTTGTGTATTATATGACCTTTACATAAAAATGTATTTAATTAAAATGTAAGCATAATATTCTTGTCATATGATTTGGATAATTTATGTAAATTAATATCTAGGAAATTAGTTATCGGTACTTGCCTCTTACCAATACCTATGCTGAATAAATGTAGACTCTATTATAGGATAATGACTTCTATGTACCCATAATTAAATTTAACCATTCATTAAGGTCTTTATGTCCACATGGCATTTCCAATGAAAGCAGTTATCTGTCCAGTAGGTATCAATAATTGGTTATTAAATCTACATGTGAATAGAACCATAAACATTTGTTTAAATTCAAATACAGTGAAGCATTTTTTTTCTCTCACAGTATCAAAAAAAATGTAGGGTATATGTATATGTTAAATATCACTATAATGTCTCAATAAGAATAATATGACAATTTTTTTATTTAAAAATGAAACATCATCTTCCCTGATAATTTTTTAACACTTGTGAGACTTCTATTTTGTATCTTTAGTAGAAATAACTTCAAAATTTAAAATTGATATTTTTATCTTCATAATCTCAGGCATTTTATAGTTATATCTATAGCTGCTTCTTTTTTATAAAGATTTATTTTTACTTTATGTGAATTGGTGTTTGCCTGCATGTATAACTGTGTAAGGGTGTCACATCTTGGAATTACAGACAGTTGTTAGCTTCCATGCAGTTGCTGGGAATCCAACTCAGGTCCTCTGGAAGAACAGTCAGAGCTCTTAACCACTGAGCCAACTCTCTAGCCCTATAGCTGCTTCTTAATTCTATTAAAAATTGTTTTTTATTAAATCTACTGTTGTGTTGGTCAGTTTTTCATTGCTATGACAAAAACTTTCTAAAAACTAAATGAGGAAAATTTTGTTTTGGATTATGGTATCAGAGGTTCTGTCTAAGGTGGATAGAGTCATTGCTTAAACCTGAGACAGGACAGGATATCATGGTGTATACATGCACACAATGTAGCAGGAGATGTTCTCCACTTTATGGTGGCCAAGAAAGAAAAATAAACATATAGAGGTCCTACAATGGCTATGGCTGTCATACATATGATACCAATTCATTACATTGTTCCTGAACATGTTTGCAAAGATGTCTTATTAAAATAAAGATAAATCCTAGATTATTGTGGTTGTTTGAATGAAAAATGTTTGCCCATAGGGCTTATAGATTTGAAGACTTAGTCCCACATTGGTGGTATTATTTGAGAAGGTTATAAAACCTGTAGGTGCTTGAATCTTGCTGGAGGAATTAAGTCACTGGGTGGGCTTTCACAGCTCCTAGCTTTGTCCCACCCCCTATGGACCTTATCTGATTCATACATGTGAATGATAAATGTGCTCATTCAGCTTTCTGCCTTCTGCTTGCCAGGTCATGATGTCACCATTATGGTCTCTAGCCCTCTACAACTATAGGAAAATAAAATATTCTCTAAGTTGCTTTTTCTCCTGGTGTTTTATTACATTAACAGAAAAGTAAAAACAAATATATATTTTTACTGCACAATTTGTGTACACTTTCAAAATAAAACATATAGTTTAAGGAAATAGTATTGTTATTTCTTCATCACTGTTCAGACAGGGTGAGAGAGACAGAGATAGAATTATTACTATTCTAGATTAAGTGGGAAAGTTTGAGTACAATTTAAAAAGAGACTTATATCTTAGGATCCTTTTCCTCTTTTTAAGTATTTGTTGTGTCTTTGATAATAAAGTTGGTGATAAAATTTAGAAATAAAAGCTTTCTTTTCTTTTCACATTTTCTGCATTGAATAAGTAATTCTGCTGTTTGAGACCATTATAAGAAATTCAGCATCTTATTTGTATCAGATGCATTACAAGAAGACACAAGGACACCGCAATTACAGAGCTCCGTTTTATAATAAAGGCTGTTTTCTTCTGCTTGTGTAAAAGTATGCAAATGACATAGGATAATCTGAAAATGCAAAATTTCAGGGTCTTACATATAAATTATGTAAAGTCCAATACTGATTTATAGTCTAGAGACAGAAAGTTAATGATGGATAAATATAATATAAAAGATGTAGATATTAACTCAGAGGAATAATTGCTATGCAGGAGTGAGGGGGAAATGGCCGTGGCAAAGGAGACATAGTAGGAAAGTAGGAATTGAGGAGCCTTTCAACTTACAACTGTTGTATTGTAGTCTCTAATTTTTAAAGTAAATGTTGAACTTCTGTCTCACAAGAAGTTTGTTGTGAAACTTGGAATGAAAAATGCTCTTCTTGAAAGCAAATTTCAAAATAAAGAAAAAATTTTCCTTAAAGTTTCCTTGTAGTGGGATTATGCTAGTAATGTTGTAAATATTTGTTCCACCTATGGGTTTAATAAAAAGCTGATTGGCCAAAAGAAAACAGGAAGTGTGGGAGGGGCTGCCAGGCTAAGGAAACTCAGGAACATCTCAGAGTAGGCACAGATGCCTCAAACAGAGTCACCAGAGAGACAACACAGACAGATGCCAGAGTTGTCCGAGCTGCCAGGAGATGCAGAGGAAAGGCTGCTAAGAGAAAAGGTACGGAACCACATGGCTGAACAAGATGGGTTGAGTTCACATGAAAGAGTTAGCAAATTATATGCCTGGGCCCTAGATTGATCAGAATAAAATTAATGTAAGCATTGTCTAATTCTGTGATTCTGTGGGACTGTGAAACTGCAGATGTGCAGGGCTGAACCTCTGGTCTGGGCCAGGATAGTCCAGGCCAGAATCTTTTACAACAGTTTTCTGACTTGTCACTACATATCATGGCAAAAAGGCTTTGCTATAATCTGGGATAAAGAAGCAACCACGCTTCCTATTTGACTCTGAACCTTTGAGGTGCACACTGTGTGCAGACACTGAAGAACTCAAACATCAGTCCTCCTCCCTCTTCTGGCTCCACTAAAATTGCAGTAAATCATATAACAAATCCAGATAGGTTGTAGTTAAAGGGAAGAATCTGACCAAAGAGGACTTAAGCCCCACTTCCTGAGAGGAACCAGACTCCCCAGTAGTAGCCATGGCAAATTTACAATGATGTGGATATTTGGCCAGATAAGGAATTACAGAAAAAGTTTCAGAAACTTCTGTGACTGCAAATGAGGTAGCCGAGTAGTTCATGATCCTGTAGTAATAATAGCATCCAGAGAAGCATCACTGGAACAGTGCAGAGTGAGGGCTTTCTGAGCATTGGCCACAATGACTCCTGTCAGCAGGAAATAGATGAGTCTCCTAGGAAGATAACCTGTATCCAAAGAATAGAATACCTTTTGATCACCTGCCCATCACACTGAAGGATAGGACATCCCAGCTGAAGGTCACTAAGAACTGGAGTAACACAGAGACATATGTACTCAACAGCTATCTCTAGCTTCCAAAATTTCACAATTTTTGTATTCAGGATAACTATGTGATAAGCAAACCTATAAAAACATTAAATATAAAAGAGAATGAAATATTTCATTTTAGCAGATATCAAGATGCATTGAAAGATCAAGACTATAACTTCCAGCCTTTCTAAAAGGAAACTTTTTTATTAAGGTATGTACAATTTACTCAAATTAGGTTTGGCTACCTAATATCTGTAAAACTTACATCTAGCAGAATACTTATTATGCATAGAATATATTTGTTGATCAATGATTACAAACATAAAATAGTGTATTGTCTTAAAACAAAACTGATACTGTACTTAATATCTCTATTCAAAACAATTTTTACAGTTGCATGCTTCTGTATATGACAAATATATATTTAAAATAAAATGGAAATCTAAGACATTTAATAACTTATTGTGTTTTTTACAAAAGCCAAGTAAAAAAGTTTAAATTTAAAATATAAATTTAAATGATTATCTAGAAAATAAACACCTAAATTCATGAACTACCCTACTGTCTTGGAATGACTATAATATTTTTCCTTTTTCTGTTGTTCTGGTTTTTCAAGATTATTTTATTTTGCTGTTGAGGGTTAATATATGTTTAGATGTTTCTGGCTTTCTACACTGACTATAAACAGCAATTTAAAAAATTATATGAAACTAAGGGAGAAATTGTTACTACTTTTAGAATATTGTTGGCCCCTAAAGGGTCATGTGTTGGTTTCTATTGTGATCATGTATAGGATGGTACAGCATTTATCAAGTGGGACCTACTGTGAGGTCCTTAGGTCTTTGATGATGCTTCCTTTCAATGGAAACAATGGTCCCATAAAAAGGGAACCTTTGTGATTTTCTTAAAAAAAACCTTAGCCCTTCCCTTTGGCTATAGAATCCATTTCTCACGTGACTATTCTCATCATGATATAACACAGAGCACCCTCAGCAAAGCTGGTTAATAACAATACAATGTCCTTTGAACCTCCAAAACCTTGAGATAAATATACCTTTTTATTCTAAAGTAGTCTGACTCGAGTATTTCACTGTAGCTACAACTTATGAAGTATATAAGTAGATCAGGAAAATGGAAGACAGACAACAACTTTTGTGTTTTATACATGAATACAATCAACTGGCTAGTCTAATTACTTCACATAATGTGAATGAACTTTTACAGTAACAACTGGAAGATTTTTAAGTAATAAACAAGAAGCATAATACAATAATTTAACAAAGATAAAAACTAACAAAATTTATCTACTGCATAAAATATATAGCAGAAAAGTTAATATTACAAACACTTCACAGACAACTGAATAGCTGAAGTTCCTTTAAAAATAAAGCAACTTGAATGAGTTAAAATAATTATAATTTTAGCCATGGACTCTCATCTTGACACATGAATCCATAAGACAAAGTTAAATAAAATGAAGCTCTGAAATGGAACATTAACCTTAAGCTGCTTGCTGTTTTGGATTTTGTATTTGTTTTTGTAAATGTCATTTTCTCCAGGCACAGAATGGGATGTCTATTCCAATACACAAACAGTGCCTGCGCTGACAGAATAAGGAGGATGCTGAGTTACCACATCCATAAAATTGAGCCAGTTCTTCATTGTATAGGGATTTAACTTTACTTAACTGGATTATCATCGATCCTCTAACTTTAGCTGTCTACTTTATTATGACTCAAATATCACAGTAGACCTTTTCTTAGTAGAAAATCATTTCTGTTTTACTTATTCAACTTTATCTGCTTTTCAGGAGGATAATTTTGTTACTTCGTTGTCAGGGGTAACTTACAAGATTACAAACTATTGATAGTCAGCTGTCAAATGATTCAAACCAGACTAATAATAGGACCAGCTTGCTGATATTGGAGCACCAGTTGACTGTTAAATGGATGTTCTATAGTGATGAAAAAGATCATCAAAAGTATCTGTGTGTTGTAAAATGTTGTGGGTTAATAAGGGTTGCTCAGAAGGTTAAGGATCACAGCTCTTCACTTACAACCCCATGTCCTACCGCACAGATTATAGGTATCCATCCACAATGTCAAAAGCAAGTGTGCAAATGATCTCCCATGGACCAGTAAGCCTACACAAGATTTGTTTCCAAAGCTGACTCCATGCTCTCCTAATGCCACTTTGTCCTTGTCATCTCCTGGATTTGTGATTAACATGGAAATAACATTATAACATATAGCTAAAAGGATAATGAAGCAGCAGACAACCACATAATTAAAGAGTCAAAGTGTTGTGGTATGTTTTCTGGGCCGTTTGGGCCCGGAGTTTGTACCTGACCCACAGTGGCTTTTGTCCCGCAAAGAAATGAATCAGACACTTATATACTTTATACTGTTTGGCCCATGTCTTAAGCACATTACTAGCTAACTCTTTCATCTTAATTCAACCCATTTCCATTAATCTGTCTGCCATGTGTTCCAGCCCGTGGCTCACCTGTATCTCTTACATGATTCTTCTTTGGGGGTTGGATGGCAACTGGCTAACTCCACCCTTCTCCTACCTGCCTGTCCTCTGATTCTCCACCCACTTCTACGGTGCTGTGCATAGGCCAAACCAGTTACTTTATTTACAGCATACAGAGAACATTCCACCACATCAAAGTCATGGATATGTTTTCAAGACTGTCAATAAGAATATTTGACGGAAATTCTCCTACCTTGAATTTAAGAATAAGGAACTCCAATAATCATATGATTTATATGGAGAACAAAACCTGACTCCCCTCAAATATGACCCTTTTATTAAATATTTCCAAGTATCAATCACTTAATACACTCTAATAATCAAGACATTTCATTCCTGAATTGTTTCTATGCTTTTGTCAAAAAATATATGATTAGATATACACAGCCAGCTTGTTAGAAATATGCTCAAAAGGTTTTATAAAACAAATAATAATTATTAACTGTGATATTTTTGAGTGAGCAAACACATCTTAAGGAGTCTAGAGAGATGGCTTAGCATCTAAAAGCATTTGTTCTCTTGCAAAAATCCTGGGTTTGATTCTTAGCACCCAAATAATGGTTTACAGCCTTCTGTAATTCCAGTTCTGGGAGATGTGGTATCCTCTTTTGGGCTTGTTTGGGCAATAGGCACACAAGCATTACCCATATCTAAATGTAGGTCAAACATCACACACATGATAAAGTAAAGCAATATATTTTTCAAAAACATTTTAAAAATAAACAAACTTAATTTAGTCATAAAAATGGTCATGGGCTTCTCCTCGAGCCTGTATAATGGCCCACTAAGTCAAGGTTCTTCCCAACTGCAATGTATATTGTATTGGTGAATCTTCATGTGTTTTTTAAACTTGTTCAGAAGAAAAGCTGGAGACCAGGAAACTCTCTGCCATTATCTCCAAAGCTCTCTCTCATGGGGTAGGATGGTCCTCAACTTTATAATAAGGAAGACAACAAGAGAATAAGTGTTTTTTAAAAACATTGCACTCTGGAGGTCAGCTAGTAGGACTCTTGTGGTCAGCTAGTAGGTAAAGCTTCTAGAAGGTCACTGTTGTTAATCTTATAATATAAAATATCTACAATGGGAATGGAAAACTATTTTCATTAAGGCATGGTTAACTCACCCATTAAGAGAAATTTCAACTCTAGGTAACTTCTTCAACTTTTCTAGTCAGTGTCTGCTGGATATTGTGAACATAAACACTGGATGTAGACCTACTACTATGTGTTCTTTTTCTGGAAGTCTCATGGAAGGAGGCATTCTGCTGCACTTGAAACTCTGATAGGTGAAACCACCAGCTGACTACCTCAATGAGTTTTGCAGCCTATTTTTACTGATTGTTCTGAAGCTCCCAATTTGATAATGTTATTTTTTTATTCCTTCTCTCCATTGACTTACTCCATTGTCACTGCTACATGTTGTGAGCATTTAGTAAAAGTTAGGGCAGCAGGAGATAAAATCAGTTGGTCACCTACAATCAGGAAGCAGAAAACAATGAATGCATACTGTTGCTCAGCTTGCTTTCTCCACATACAGTCCAGGATCTTGGCCAGAGAATAGTGCCACCCACAGTGGGCAGGTCTTCCCATTTCAATTAACAAAAACAAAATAATCTTCTCAAGCATGCCTAGAAGCTTATCTCCAAGGCAACTATAGAGTCTGCCAAACTGAAAACACTAACCACCAGGGACTTTCTTACTATTACACATCTCTGCAAGATCTCACTCCCTGCATATCTTTTAGCTTCATCACTAGTGATAACAATGTGTTCTGTTAAAATTTAGGTATCTAAAATATTTTACTGGCATGCAAAAGCTAATAAATGACACATAAAATGTCATTATGAGGCAGAGTTGATAGAACTTGGATATTTGTATATAAGTTAAAGGTGAAAACTCATAAAACATGATCCTGATATTTTCACCATAAATAATTTTTATTGTGAGAAAAATGAACTCAAAATATAAAACTGTAGCTAAGAAATGAAAACTCTATATTGTAATTTCACCCAAAAGATAGAAATTGTCTTAGGCAAGTTTCAGACCATACATATCATAGGCCTTTAAACAGGTTAGTTTTTGTGTAATATATTTAATAATACTATAAATTACTAAATCTTATGGAATGACTGGGTTTTCAAGGTTAGCAACAAAAATTATAGGAGTGAGGATGGAGAAAAGTAGCACAATAAAAAGAAACTTGGCAGAGCTGAAAATATTTCTATCTGGACTAGATATTCTAAGTCATGGCCAGAGAGTTAAGCAAGTGTTTTGATTCTGTTAACAAGATTTAACTAGGAAAAAAATAGCATTCATTTTATTATGAAGAATGACTGATTCTTTGATATAAACCATAGAGTTTGCAGTTACATAGCTATGACGATGCCCTCTATTACTCAAAGCCTGAGTTCTGTTGTCTGATGGCCAAGTCTCATAAAAGTCAGTTCACATACCCCTCCCCATAATTCTACTCACATATGAACTTTCCTGGCTTTAAAATATGCCAGTTGCATGGCAACTTTCTTTATTGATAAAATTATTCTCATCACCACAACTTGCCATTTGCATTCCAGTAAAAGTTATTTGTTAACCCATTTCTGTCTAGTCTCAGTGCTTTCATTGCCAGAATAATGTCCTAAATATCTAATGTTCAACACTCCCCACTAACTCCAAACTATTTTAAGATAAAATTGTAATAATTTTTATAGTGTTAAGGGCATGTTGACATCACTGACCCGATGTTCTGTGTCTATTGACATCTTTGACCCCATTTTCTCTGTCTGTAGGTATCTTTGAGCTAGTGTTTTATGACTTGCTCCTATAACAGACCAGTTTATTTCCTAGAGCTTCTGTCTGCTGCTTGAAAAACACCATTCTGATCCTCACAGATGGCTACCCCCAGACATTTTTATCATAGCAGAGATGTAACCTATTCAGGAAAATCAATGCCCAGTTTTAACCCTAAACTCAGTAATAATCCTCATACTTAAACAGTATCTTTTCTATCCAGTCTGTATTCATTCAGGCTCTTTTATAGTCTTCCTAGCCCTCATCGCCATCTGAAATGATCTGTCTTCTTTATTCACTCTTTTCCACATAATAGTGCACTCTTCTGCAACAAGGATTTATTTATTAAATTTATTGTAGTATTTTCAATATCTAGGATGATTCCTGGAAATTTAACTTAGCTTTATGGGTTTATTGACTGAAAAGTTAATAAGCTGTAGGAGTATGAATTTATTTTTATTTTTCTTCAGCCATACTTCAAACACTAAGAAATCAAATAACATGCATTTTTTCCGGTATGTGTAAACATGCACCGTAGTACCTGAATTCAATTAATATATTTAGTAATTGTCTGTTGAATAAATAAAATTAAATTAAAATAAAGAGGTAATTACTTCTTAAGAAAATTATTAAGAGACTACTTAAGAACTATGAAGATGCATGCAATCATAAAGAACTGGAGTTTTAACCTAAAAATATTAAAACCATAATTAAACATTAGATCATTGTTATGGGATAACAGATATTACTAGTATTGAGCTTTGCATATTTTGAGAGAATTTATTTTAGAGTGATGGTGGCAATTTACCAATTATTTTGCTTTTCAACTATAAAAAACATCTATAGAGGCCTCTCTTTGTTTTTACTGGTATTTGTACTTGACCATGGGTAAAACCTATAACCCAGCCACCTGCAAATACAAATTTGTTTCAGGCACTCAGACACAGTCATCAGCTTAGATGTCAGGTAGTATTACAATGAAGCAAAATCTAACATCTGACAGTCAATTTACCTCCAGGTTTTTTTTAAAAGACACTAATCTCTATGCTTTTGTTAGTTTAGACTTTGCTCACAATGAATAAAGAATAGAAATCTGAGTGTCATGGCCGTTTTTTTCTAAGCTAATTTATATCCCAAAGGAAGAAAAAGAATCAGTTTTCACAGGTGAAAAGATATTCAAAGCCTAAGTTATTATTGGGAATAGATGCTGTGGTTGAAGGTCAGATTTAAGGGATATTTGTTATATAGACTTCAAACTCAAATCTGAAAACAGGTGTAGAAGAAGAATTTGGCTCTACGTCTATAAAAAAAAATGCACCTTGGGGGAATTCTGTCTTAGAGCTGGCCCCATGCACATGTCCAGATATAATGCACCAGCACTTCAAGTTAGAGGGTCAGTAAATATATCACTGGGGCGGCAGCTGTCAGGTCCAGGCCTGGAGAGGCACAGTCTCTTTGCAGGTCATGATATTCTAGCATTTACTTTTCCATTTGCAGACCCACAAGATGGAAATTTTCAGTGTGTCTGCATTTGATTAATCTCTGGAAATTTAAAAGAGACTGTTATACAAAACAGAGTGCCAGTTTTGCAATTTACGCTAAGAAATGTAACTTCCATGCAGTGTATACTGTTTATGTCAGCAGGAGGACATAGTCTCCTAATGACATGAGGTAAATCACAAACACAAGTTTGCTGGGTGAGCAGGGAGTTAGATAGAACAAGAGGAGGAAGCTGGCAGACCTCGATAACCAGTGTCATTGAGACCTGACACATCCATCTCCCAGCTGATTTTTCTTGCCAAGAAATCAAGACACTTGGATTTACGGGCCATTGTTGGAAATGCACTGACAACTCTTCTCACTGTCTTTCTTTTTCCTAGATCCCTGGATATTCACACATTCTCTTTTTATGTACATCAATGTCATTAAATAGAATACATGTTTGTTTTTAATGAAGCTTCATTAAAAAATATTAATGAGCTGTTATTGAGAAGTAGTAAGGATAAGATGAATGTTAACAATCATTTCTATATTTGGAAAAGATACTGATGTTAGGTAGAAAATGATTGGTACATTAGTAAACACTTTAAACATGCATATTTAATTTGATTATGTGCATTTTTCCTGAGAAATACTAGACAAACAGAAACCTGCATTCATTTGAAACAAACTGCTTAGAAATACACAGAACACATCAAACACACATTTCAACCAGTCCTATCTTTCTTAGTTCATCAGGTTTTGATTGATTTTCAATGTTAAAACACTTGACACAATTTCAGTGACCCCTCCATCTCTCTCTTCACACTGTGTTATATGCCTTCCAGATCTACAAACTAACTCTAGGTCATATCTGCTTTAAAAGTTATGCACTTTCTAACTATGTAACACATGTAAAACAGCAGTGCCATTTTCATTAAGATAAAATTCTCCTTATGGATGTGTTTCATTCATTTCATGTATATCTTTCTGTCGTACTGAGTCTCATTCCCATAAGTCTTGCTGCTTTTACTGTATTATTTTATACAATAAGTTGTATTGTAGCAGAAATAGTGATAGCTTTAGCATTTTACTCAATTCTTACAACCATTATTCTTGTGAAAAACCTGAGAGTCGAGAAGCTCAAGACATTTACCCAAAGAACACCATAAATTGCAAATTGAAGATTCAAATGATGTACATGATATACTATGGCAAATTGAGTTTCTAGATTGTTAGACAAGTCAACCTATCTTTAATGTAATTTTTACCAAGAGCTTATGATACCTCTCACACACTTAGAGGCACTAGTGAGTGGGAGTAAAGAAGATTCCCTCTGGAATTCTGTGTTCTGAATTCAGATTCTTGCTTAGTCTCTGACCTGTGCAAAGATGGACAAGTCTCTACGATAGTCTATTCTTATTGAGTGACACCATGAATCTCCTTTCCTATGTATTACTGTCTTGTTCCTGTGACCAAACACCTCACCATAAGCAGCTTAAATAAAGAATAGTTTGTTTTGCCTGACAGTTTTAGGGTACAGGACCTCATGGTTGAAAATACCTGGAGACAAAAATGACACTTCACTATAGTGACAAGAACCTGAAAGTCAGGCGGGTCATTTAGTGTCTACCCTCAAAGGCAAATAGAGGTGAAGTAAGCTTCCTCCTTCAAGCCTTTTTAAATCAATCTGGACAACCTATGACAGGTTCAATCCAAGTTCATGATTTGTCTTCCCTCTTCAGACTTCTCGGAAAAACTCTTGCAGACATACACACATGTATATCTCCTGTTGACTCCAAAACTAGTCAATAATGGGGATTGACTCTCACATCTTGTACCCTCATCTTTTGCAATGGATTTGCTAAAAGACAGACACAATTAACTCACCCTTGAAAGTTATTTCTCCATCCCTGGAGTCTGGGAAACCTTGTAACATTCTAGTGAGAAAAATGAAACAAATGACATTGTATTGGTCTGAAGATTAAGTTTCTGGATCCCTTTAATGCTTCATTCACTGTACTGGAATGCTGCCAACACCCTAAGAACAAATCTAGACTAGGCTTCTAGAGAATTAGTGAAGATATCACCAACTAATCCCAAAATTCTAGAGAGAGAGAGAGACAATAGCCAGAAATGGAAGAGATAGCTATGGACTCCAGGCTTCCAATGAGCCAAGAGATAGTAGCACATGCACCAATGCAGTCAAATAGGAATCTGCCAAACCAGGCTCATCTCAGAAGAATTATTATATTCTATTACAAGGTTTCTGGGATATTTTTACAGGGGAAAAAAGCTGGCTGATATACTTAAAATTTCTGTAAATTAACTTTTTAATATATAGAACATGGAAAAAGTAGTGTTATTGTATTAAATGAGTTTAATGTATTAGACACTTCCCATCATACTTAAATTTTAACCTCCTACGATTTCTAGCTTTATGTCAATGTGACAGCAGCTAGAGACATCCAGGAAATAGGAACTTCGTGACTTTATCAGGCTTGGGATCTATAAGAAAGCAAGATGATGGGGCTGGAGAGATGGCTCAGTGGTTAAGAGCACCGTCTGCTCTTCCAGAGGACCCGGGTTCGATTCCCAGCACCCACATGGCAGCTGACAGCTGTCTGTAGTTCCAGTTCCAGGCAAAACACCAAGGCAAATAAATAAATAAAGTTTTTTTAAAAAAAAAAAAAAAGAAAGAAAGATGATAAAACATATGCATATAAGCAGCACTAAATGAATTCACTAGGCTGTGTGTATATACTTATTCGCTCATATAATTAATATTAATTAACAATAATAAATAAAGAAAAAGAGGCCATGAATTTTAGAAGGATCTGGGTTGGGGAGTTAGAGACAGAAAGGGGAAATGATGTAATATTTTAATTTTTAAAAAATTCTAATTCACACAATAAAATGAAAAGAAAGAAAACAGAAACATGAGTCATTTGTGTGGAATTAGCCAATAAACAGCATTTCTCCATGGCCTTTTCTTCAGTTTCCCCTTCAGGTTCCAGCTTTGAGCTCCTGGACTGACTTCCCTTCATGATGGACTGTAAATTGTAAGATACAATGAAGCTGTTTTCTTCTCAAGTTACTTTTGGTCAGGATGTTTATCACAACAATAAATAAACCAAGATAGCTGTGTTTTGCTTATAGAATGCTATATATACAAAAATAGTGGCCTAAAGAACAATAACATATCATTACTATTACCATCATAATTGTTCTAATTTAAAATTCTTAGTGTTGCTTGATTCAATTGGGTCCACTCTTGGGATTTCAATCACGGTTTTAGGATAACAATAACCAGGGCAGGTATCATAGTAAGTACTTTTACAATCACAGTATAACTGTGGCTCAAACATTTGGAGGATTCAACTGTAGCTCAGGTGCTCTGTTTCTGCTCCTTCCTCCATACCAGATATCTCAAAATTATTACTTTAAATTAGAGTTCTTACTTAGCAGCTGAATATTTCCATATTGGCTTTCCTTTTTTAAAAACATCTTTTAAACTTTTTTTATTTATAAAACACAGTCTTTTTTATCCATGTATCCCTTTGCTCCCCTTTCCTTTCCTCCTTCCAATTCCTCCCAGACAGCCCCCATCCCACATCTCCTCCCCAAAAGAGCAATAAGTCCCAAGGTGGATCAGCTCAGCATGGAGCATCTACTCCAGGAAAGTCCAGTTTCCTCATCCTACTACCAACACTGGGTTAGACGTTCCTCTGAAGAGAATTGGCTCCAAGGTGCCAGCCCACACAAAGGAAAAGTCTGATCCCAACGTTCCAGGCTCCACATACTGCCAATGTCAATCAACAGTTGCCTATCCTTGGAAGGCCTAGCTCCTTTTCCGATGGTTTTCCCGCGAATATTCCTGGTCACTGATCACCTCAGGGCTCCAGCCAGCCACCACTGTGGAAATTTTCTTCATAATCCCTATCCTCTTGCTCATACAGACTTTCCTCCCCTACTCTCAGCTGGATTAAGAGCTCAACCCAGTACTTAGCCATGAATCTCTGACTCTACCTCTATTCATTGTTAGATGCCAACACCAAGATTGGCCCCCATCATATACACACGGTCCGAGTTCGAGGAGGTAGGCTTTCTGTGATTTTTGTTGTTGTTGAGCTCTAACTTTATGGTGGTCTGATATGATACAAGGAGTTATTCCCATTTTTGTATCTGTCGACATTTGCTTTATGACCTAGTGTGTGGTCAATTTTAGAAAAAGTTCCATGGGGTTCTGAGAAATATGTATATTCCTTTATGTTTGAGTGGAAATTTCTGCTTCATCTATTAAGTCCATTTGGGTCATATCATCTGTTAGATCCCTTATTTCTCTGTGGAATTTCTGTCTGGTTGACCTATCTAAGGGTGAAATTAAGGTATTGAAGCTTCCCACTCTTAGTGTTGGCATTTGATGTGAGGTTTAAGCTTTAGTAGTTTCTCTTTACATATGTAGGTGCCCTTGTGTTGGGGGCATAAATATTCAGGATTGAGACTTCATCTTGGTGGATTTTTTTCCAGAGATTAATAAGTAATATCTGTCCTGGTTTCTTTTGATTGATTTTAGTTTTAAGTCTGTTCTGTTGGATATTAAGATGGCTACACTAGTTTCTTTTCTTAGGACTATTTGATTGGAATGTCTTTTCTCAACTCTTTTCTCTGAGCCTGTGTCTGTCTTTGAAGTTGAGGTGTGTCACTTGTATGCAGCCAAAGGATGGCTTTTGCTTTTGTATCCATCATTTTAGGGTGTGTCTTTTATAGGTGAATTTAGTCCATTAATATTAAGGGATATTAATGACTACTGATTCTTATTTCCTGTTATTTTTGATTGTAGCTTGTGTGTATTTCTGTTCTTTGGATTTTTCTTATGTGGGATTTTCAATTGTTTGTACTTTCATGGGTGTATCTGGTTTCCTTAGGTTGAGGTTTTCCCTCTAGTACTTTCTGTAGGGCTGGATTTGTGGCTAGGTATTATTTAAATCTGGTTTTGTTGTGAAATATCTTGTTTACTCCATCTATGTTGATTGATAGTTTTGCTGGGTATAGTAGTCTGGGTTATCAGCCATGCTCTTTTAGTGTCTGTATGACATCTGACTAGGACCTTCTTGCTTTCATTGTTTTCATTGAATAGTCAGGTGTTAATCTGATGTTTCTGTCTTTATAGGTAATTTGGCCTTTTTCCTTTGCAGCTCTTAGTATTTTTTTCTTTGTTCTGTAGGTTTAGTAGTTTGATTATTATGGGGCAAACAGACTTTTTTGGGGGGAGGGTCAAATCTATTTGGTATTCTGTAAGCTTCTTGTATCTTTATAGGCATTTTCTTCTTTAGGTTAGAAAAGTGTTGTTCTATGATTTTGTTGAATACATTATCTGTGCCTTTGAGCTGGTATTCTTCTCTGTCTTTGATTCCATTAATTCTCAGGTGTGACTTTTTCATGTTATGCCAGATTTCCTGGATATTTTGTATTATGTTGGTTTTGGTTTTAGTGTTTTCTTTAACTGACATATCTATTTCCACTATTGAATCCTTCACTCCAGAGATTCTCTTTTCCATCTCTTGGATTCTTTGGGTTATGCTTGAATCTGTAGTTCTGACTCATTTTTTTCAGGTTTTTTTATTTCCATATTTGTCTTGGTTTGCACCTTCTTTATTGCTTCTATTTTGATTTTTAATTTCTGGAATGTTTCTTTTACCTGCTTGTTTTTTCTTTTTTCCTTTTTTTTTTTTTTTTTTTTTTTTTTTTTTTTTTTTTTTTTTTTTTTTTTT
>PVIH01015596.1:0-22608 GCA_004025045.1 Sigmodon hispidus | reverse complement strand
TATGCTAAGCTCAGGTCTTGATGTTGTAGAACCATCAGCTTCATCTAGTTGTGTCTTGTTCATCTTTATATTGTTATATGTATTCTTGAACTGGTGTCTGCCCATTGCTTCCTCCATTCACACTTAGTCAGCTCTTGATTGGCTTTTAATCAGTTGTGGGCCAGGGTTCTATGTGTCTTCAGTAGTTGCAGGGGCTGCTCTTGGCTCTTTTTTGACTGTAGGCCAAGGAGCTATGTGTCTCCCATTGTTACAAGGGTTGTTCATAGTCAGCTCTTAGTTGGCTCTTATTTAGCTGTGTATCAGGAAGGTTCACGTAGTCCAGTTGTCAGAGTATGATAATGCAGATTGCAGTTTGGGCAGAGTTTGTCCCATAAATGTCGTTATGGTGGTGTTTTGCTGAGGATTGGGTTTAGGGGAGTTTTCTCAGTTTAAGGTGGAGCTGGGTGTGATTGGGGTGCCATGGTTGTGTCCCCAGGCCAGGTTTGGAGAGCAACAAGGTCTCTACTTGGTCTGAGAGACTGGGTTCCACTCACCTCTTATTCATCTGTGTATCAGGAGGTTCTGGTTTTTCTAAGAAAGATAGGCAGAAGTTGCACAGCCTTTCTAATTTTAGGCACAAAAACCATGCCATGTTACTTTGCTCATTCTGTTTACTAAGCAAGTACTGCTCATTAAAAATGAATACACTCATTTTGATAAATGCCTTTTTAAAATCAACATAATTTCTTTACATGTGTCTCTCATTCTCATAAAAGAAATCTATAAGGTTAGTAATAATTTTTACCTGAAACAATTTTGCCTCAGAGTAATCAAACAATTTTCTAAAGATCACAAAACTGATAATTTCCCAGAGCCTTCACTCCACCAATAATGCTTTTTGTCAAAGACTTTAATTTTAGCTGGTATATGATACTTCTAATTTCATTCATCACATATAGGTTCAGTTCGTAACATGAGAGGGCATGATAACCACTGGGTTAGAAGATATCCAATTGTTTTTCCCACAAATGGCACTCTATACATTGTAAAATTACTGCTTAATTCCAGATAAGGAGTGAGAGGAAGAGTAAAGAATTTAGAGAAAGTAAAGGGGTGTGTGGTAACGGTAAGAAGAGTCCTTAGAGGCAGAACAGTTTAGGTATATGTGGATATATAAGTATATTTGTCTCCCCTAACCCTTTTATTCTCCTGCCCCTTCTATCCATCTTTTCCCTTCCCCTACCTACATAGTCCTCCTATTTTTATATAATCACAATATATAAACTTATTTCCAGATTCCATATATGAGAAAAAATGTGATCTTTGTTTTTCTGCATCTAATTCCTTTCACGTAATATAATGATCCCCATATGTATCCATTTTTCTGCCAATGACATAATTTCATTCTTTAGAGCTGCATTAATCTCATGTGTATGTACATGTGCATGTGTGTGGGTGTCAAATTTTCTCAGTCTGTGGATGTGAATCTTAGCTAGTTTCATACCTACACCTGTATGAATAACTTTGTAATAAACATGAGTGGACAAGTACTTTGTGATATATTGTATATCCCTTCCTTTTCATACTCAGGACTGGTATAATTGTATCATATAGTAATTCTATTTTTTTAAAATAGAATATTCATACTGATTTCCTCAGTGGGAAAGCACTATTCAACTCCACCCACACAGCACAAAAGTGGTCCTCTTCATCTTCTTCACTCATATCCTCATCAGCATTTTGGGGGCATTTATTTCCTTGATAATAACCATTTCTTCTGTAGGTTGGAAAGATTTCCTCTGATGATTTTGTTGAAAATATTATCTGTGCCTCTGGCATAAGTTTCTTCTCCTTCTTCTGTTGCTATCATTTGTATACTTAATCTTTACATAGTGTTCCAAATTTCTTAGATGTTTTGTGCTTGTATTTTCAGTTGTTTAGATTTAATATTTTCTATGATGAGGTACCCATTCCTCCTATAATGTATTCAATAACCTAGATTCTCATTTCCATCTTTCACATTTTGTTGATAATGCATAGCTCTCAAGTTCCTATTAGAGCTCTCAAATTTTTTATTTTCAGATTTCACTCAGCTTGGGTTTTCTTTATTGATTCTATTTCCATTTTCTTTTACGTCTTAAACTGTTTTCTTCACTTCATTCCACTGTGAGTGAACCTCTAAAATATTCATAAAGCTATTTTGTAGTTCTTGTCTTCTGTCTCAACTATACTGCATTTATCAAGGCCTATGGTAATAGATGGCTGGACTCTAGTGGAGACATATGTCTTGACTAGTATTGATTGTATTTTTATGCTGGTGTATTGTACAAATTCTGCTTGATATTATAATAAAACTCAGAAAAGCTGAAATATTAGAAGGATAAAGAAACAAACCACAGCCACTTCTCACCTGCCAGCTCCTCAGGCCTCTCTCCAAGAATCCTCCAACCCCAACTCTTTCTCTTTAACCCACCAGGAAAATAAAGGGAAGCTGAACTCCTCTCTTCTCATGCCAAACAGCTTACTTCCTCATTCCACATTCTAGACCTAGGATTAAAGGTGTGGGTCCCTACTCCCTGACCTTCAAGGCTTGTCTCTGTGGATAGGTCTATCCTCTGATAGTCCAGATTATTTTTATTGAATATTCCACAATACTGGTGTCTAGGTGTCTGAGTTTGGGGGTGATTATAATTTTAGGTGCTGATATCTAGTCTTGCCTTTTTCAATGGGTATTCCATTTCTTGTTTTCCATCACACTTCCTACTTC
This sequence comes from Sigmodon hispidus, assembly GCA_004025045.1. Classification (NCBI taxonomy): domain Eukaryota; kingdom Metazoa; phylum Chordata; class Mammalia; order Rodentia; family Cricetidae; genus Sigmodon; species Sigmodon hispidus. Next base: position 19,862 of record PVIH01015596.1, on the reverse strand, counting down.
TTAGGAGATGCAGTGACTGTGGGTTGCATGGTATGCAATGCTTCTGAGATACTGCCAAGTGTGGCTACAGGGGGCTTTCCTTAGAATGTGTTCCTTAGTATTTGGAGATGACAGAAAAGAAATTCCCCACTGCTTTAGTCACTTTTCTGTTGCTGTGAAGAGACACCGTTGCCAAAACAACTCTTATAAAAGAAAGCACTTAAATGGGGCTTGCTTACAGTTCCAGAGGTTTAGTTCATTATCATCATGGTAGGGAGCATGGCAGCAGGCAGGCAGGTGCTGGGAGATACATTCTGATACATAGGCAGCAGGAAGAGAGCCTGGTCCTCAAATGGGCTTTTGAACCTCAAAGCCTACCCCTAGTAGGACACTTTCTCCAACAGGGCTACACCTCATAGTCTTTCTGGTCCTTCAAAACAATGACAATTCCAAATCCAAACCACCACACCTGCATTACATAATATTCAAACCAATGAATATAGAGAACAAAGAATATTAGAAGCTGAAAGGGGAAGAGACCAAATAATATATAAAGTAAGACTTATTAAAATAAGGCAATACTTTATTTTAAATGGGGACCTAAACACCAAAGAGACTGATTCAGGTATTCAACAAATTCTATGGAACTACAGATGCCACCCCACACTACTACATCCAGCAAGATTTTCAATCACAATAGATGGAGAAAAAATATCCCATGATGAAACCAAATTTAAGCAATAAAATTTGGTCCTTTCTGGCCCTAAAAATACTAGAAGAGAAACATGCACCTAAAATAAATAATTCACAAGAAATAAATAATCTCAGACCAGAAAATCAAAAGGGGGAAAACCTACACAAAAACAAAGTAACAGAAGCAATAAACACTGTTCATTGGTAACTCTCAATACCAGTTTTATAAATTCCTCACTAAAAAGACATAGATTAACAGAATGAATATAAAAACAGAATTCTTCTTTCTGTTGCATCCAAGGAACACACCTTAACAGATTTCACATCAGGGTTAAAGGATAGAAAAAGATACTCCAAGCAAATGGACCCAGGGGACAATAATCATTTTAATGCCTGAAAATATAGTTCAAACCAAAACTAATGAGAAGAGATAAAGAAGGTCACTACAAACACATCAAAGAAAAATTAAGACATAGAGTATTGCAATTATTAACATACATGAAGCAAGCATAAGCACATCACATTCATAAAGGAGCACCACTACAGTTATATCACATATTGACCTTCAGAGAGTGCCAGTGTGTGACTTCAATGCCCATTCTTACCAATAGATAGGACATCCAGTCAAATACTAAACAGACTGGCGGATAAATGCAATCAAACACCCAGACATAAACCCACACACCTATTGACTTCTGATTTGTGATAAAGAAGCCAGAAAATACACACTAGAATAAAAGAGCATCTTCACCAAATGTTGCTGATCAAACTGGAAGTCTTCATGCAGAAGAATTCAAGTACCTGTCACCATGAACAAGCTTGACTTCAAATAGACCAAGGACCTCAACATAAGGTCAGATACACTGATTTAATAGAAAAAAAAATGGGAAGTAGTTGTGAACTCACTAGCCATGAAATAATTTTTTGAACAGAACACAATTAGCACAGGCACTAAGAATAATAATTAATAAATGATACCTTGTGAAACTTAAAAGCTTCTGTACAGCAAAGGACACCATTATCATTTGTGCAAAGAAGTCAACTACAGAATGGAAAAGTTTTTGTTTTTTTTTTGTTTTCTTTTAAATCAATTACACATCCAATATATGCTGCCTAGGACCATCATTTGGTCTGTGACCCTGATGTAGCTATGAGACTCTGTGCTGATGTCCATGGCTACTGTTACCACTAGTGGCCTTGTGGATGCCCAGAGTCTGGACCATTACCTGTGACCAAGTTGATGTCCTAGGGATGTGCCCACACAGGAGTCATGCTGATCCAGGATTCCTATACTACCACCTAGGGAAGTAGTCACATCCAGGCCAACTGTTGCCTGTGGCCATGTCTGGATCCATTACCCTGTTGCTGCTGGAGTCTGAGTTAATGTCCAGGGATCCTGTTGCCACTGAAGTCCATGCAGAGGCCCACAGTCTGGGTGAACACTTGAGACTATGTTGGTCTTAGAGGGTCCAACTGCTGCTAAGGCTATGGTGTCATCTGATCCCTAAAGGCAGCCATGGGCCATATTTGGGTCTGTGACCCCTCCGCAGCCAGTGTCTGTGTCGATGTCCATGGCTCCCGTTAACAATGAAGACTAAGTGGATACCAGGGGTCTAAGCTGCCATTTGGGGAAATGTTGCTACTTGGGCCATGCTGACCTGGGTAATTTGCAATGTCAAGAAGGGCCACAATGACTCTGGGCCCCTGGCAGTTACCAAGAACAATGTCTGGGTCTGTCACCCTACCACAGCCTGAGTTTGTGCTGTCTGTAGCCCATGTTACCATGAAAGGCCACACTGATGCCCAGGATCTAACCCCCTATATCTTCCATAGGGTGGCATGGGTGAGAAAAATTATGCCCTCCCATCTCTTACCCCTTGTTACTGAGAGAGGTGGCCAGAGCCATGAGGTTAGGAGGAGTGGCCCTGCCCTCTACCAGTTGGGACACATGGAAGAGTGACCATGGTGCCTTACCTTGGCAGCACGCTAGAGTTGACCCTATTGGTAGGGTTGTAAGTGAGCCAGGGCTGTGGATGTGAGAGCAGGAAAGCTGTCCCATCTCTTCCGTTATATGCTATCTGGTGACTGGCAAGGGTAAGAGAAATACCCAGCACCATCTAGTTTTGTAGTGACCCTGGTTTAAGGGCAGAATTTGGGGTTGCCTCTATATTCATGGTCTTGCTATTTTCCCTTGGTGGAGGGGCAAAGATGGCACAGAGATCAACGACCCAGCTTCCAGAGACGTTGAAACAAGCAAGTTCAATTTCATTATGGAAGGAAAACACTTAAATACTTTTTTCCCAGGCTCTCCCTACAGCCAGGGGAAAAGGCTTTCATTAGCTGGTATGCAGGTGGTGGTCTCTCACTGTTCTAAGAGTGTTGTATCTGGACTCCACCCTCATCAAGGCCCCTAGGCTCAGACTTCAGGTTGGTTTATGTGGAAGTGTTTAGGAGTACATGTTTTGCCTCGCTTGTACTGGCTGAGACCAGGCTGTTCTCCAGGCCCCTTAGAAGCCTCTACAACCCAGGACAAACAGGAGAGCCAACCACTCTCAGGGGCATGAGAATGAAAGAGCTGGTCCTGTCCCTCATTAAGTGCAGAATTCAGAGAGTGAGCCTGGAATCTCACCAGGGCAAAAGAGTAGAGAGGCCTCTGATCGTGTGAATGCAGGTATATTAGATTCTACAGTGTGAGAACAGTACTGATCCTTCTCCTTGGTGGCTGCTACACCCGGTGAGATAACCAGGGCAGTGCTGGAGAACTTACCTGAGTGGATATGCTGAGGAAAATATGGGGACTGACCAACCCAGCTACCACTCATCCCAGATCCAGAACTAGAAGGTAGCCCACCCCACTACCCACCTTATCTATGAACTACTGAAGCATATGAAGGGGATGGACCTACAAATCCAATGCTACACAATCTCCATGACACAAAGCAACAATAGAAGAGCCAAGAGGAGTCTTTATGAAGGCTGGCCCAGTATCAAGGGTATAACAGAAGCCAGAGACCTTAATCCAGAACTAACTGCAAAGAATACTTACAATAAAAACATATGGACTAACTGGTGTACAGTGTAGCTCACTACAGCTTCTATGACAAGACTTTTACAATTTATTTATGTATTGTTTGTTTGGTTTGTTTTTTATTTTATTTTGTTTGTAAGGGAAGTTGCAGGGGCAGGAGCAGAAGCAAGGGGACAGAAAGATGAGTGGGATGGGGGTATATTATGTAAAATTTACAAAGAACCAATAAAAAGTTTTTTCAAAACAGAAATGTGATGATATATTGTATATTTAATAAAAATAGTCTGAAATTTCAGAGAGAAGAGAAGCAAACCACCTACTTCTCACCCAGCCAACTCCTTAGGCCTGTCACCATGAATCCGCCAACTCTAAACCTCTCATCCTCAGCCATAAAGGAAAGTGGCAGGTGGAAGAAAACAGTCCTACCTCCTCCATCCAGCCTTACCTTTCTTTCACTGTTCAACTATCTCACTTCCTGGTTTAACATTCCTAGTGCTAGAATTAAAGGTATGTCCTACCACCACCTGGCTTTCTTAGACCTTAAACTCACAGAGATCCAGACAAATCTCTGCCTCCCTAGTGATGGGGTTAAAGGTGTGGGTCACCACTACTTGATCTTAATGGCTTGACTCTAGGAAAGAAAAATGTCAAATTATCCCAGTTAGCAGATGATAGGTCCTACACTTAAGATAGCTAACGAATAACCCAGAAGACTTTTTAATTTGGCTGAGAAATTTATCAAAGCAATATGATATAAAGTTGACATATACATTACACATTCTATTACCTTTTTTGCATTAATTATAAACTTACTGAAAAAGAAACGAAAATATCCCCTTCATGATAATTTCAAAAAACACATCAGAATAGACTCATCCAAGAAGCTGAAAATCCCTTTTGAATGAAAATTATGAAATACAATGAAGAATATTGAAAAAGACCCTAAATGGTGTGAGACCCTCCCATGCTTATGGATAGGCAAGTTAATAATGTGAAAATGGCTATTTTCTTAGATATAAGCTACAGATTTAATATAATCTATAAAAATATGAATGATATGTTGTTTTAGATAAACAAAAAAATTTAAAATTTATACGAAGTATGAAAGATATATTATTGTTGGGGTATGACAATACATAAAATCAAAATATATTATTATAGAGCCTTAGTAATATAAACAGAATAGTATTGGCATAAACACATCAAAGAAACAGAATATAATATTCAGAAATAAGCACACATATCTATATCATTTGATTCTTAGCATCAGTGCCAAACCAACATTTTTTAAAATAAAAATACAGACTTTTTGACAAGAATTACTATGAAAACTGAATATCCACATGTAGAAGAATGAAACTAGACCCCTCTCTGTGGCCCTGAATAGGAATCAATTGAAATTTTCTCAAAGATCTTACTGTGAGACTTGAAAGTACTAAAAGAAACAAAGAGAAACACTTCAAGATAGACAAACACAGTTGTTTCCTGAATAGGACTCAGTTCACAAAACAATATCAGGAACAGACAAAAGAGATCACATCAAATTAAACGTCTGTATCTTGACAGATACAGTCAATTTAGTGAGAAGATGACTGAAAAATAATGAAAGACAATCACTGCTAACTAATCATCCAACAGAGTCCAGCATATACAGAGAACTCTGAACAGTTACCACTGGAAATAAAGAAGTAATCTAGCCAAAAGTGTGCAGAGCAGTGAAGCAGATGTTTTCAAGATAATATGAGTGATGAAATATTGTATGAAAAATGTCCAACATTTTTAAGCAGAAGAAACATGTAAATCAAAACTACATTGAGATTCCAACTCACTAAAATCAGAATTGCTATCATCTAGAAAATATAAAAAGCAGATGCTAGCAAGGTTGGAGACTGGCTTATCCAGCATTGGAAGGAATGCGAATGAGCAAAGCCATTATATGAATGAGCAAGCTACTTGTTCAAAAAGAGAAAATAGAACCAAAACATTATCCATCTTTACTGCTCTTGGGTTGTTTACTATAGATATCAGAGTCAGATTTATAAGGCAACTCTATTCATCCATGTTTATCACAGCATCATTCAAATATAGTCAAGTCATGCAATCCACCTAGGTGTCCATCAGTCTATGAATGAGTAGAAAAAAGGTAATGTGCACACATAAGAATGACTATTCAGCTATTATTAAGAATTGAATTAAGTCAAGAGGATGGCTCTGTGGGTAATAGCACTTGCTGAGCAAGACGGCCACTTGTGTTCTATACTCAGAACCCACAGTGAGAGACAACCAACCCCTGAGAATTGTCCTCTGACTTCCACATGCAGATTGTGGTGTGAAAATGTCTGCTTTCATTCATATACGACATCATATACACACATTATACACACAATAATAAAAAACAAAATAGTTCTTTTAAAAAAATAACAAAAGACTAAAATTATATGTCAATTGTAGGATTATGAATACATCAAAAATATCATTCTAAGTAGAATAAGCCAGACTCAGATAAACGAGTATGTTGAGTATTCTGTTACATGTTAAAGATATAGAAAAGACAACTCTAGAGTAGAAAGGAGAAATATTAGAAAGGAGGGAGGGAAAGTAGGAGAAAGTGGGTGGTAACAAAAGGTGCTGGGGTATATTTGATCAAAGAACATTATATATATTTATTAAAGTGTCACATTGAAACCAATTATTTTTTACAATTGACATGCAGTAATAATTATAATAATAAAAGGGGACACAAAAATGCAAAGCCTACTGTAGATGGTATCAACATTATTATAATAATATACGTTTCATAGAGAACCTACTTGATTATGACTATATCTGAAGTCTAATGCTAAGAAAAGCAAATACTCCAGTCTCATCCCCAGCTCTGCAGCAGATCAGCTATGGCAGACTTCCTTGTGCTTCCTCCTGTTCCATCTCCTATGGATCTCGCAGATCTTCCTTTCCTATGTCCCCTCCCCCTACTAGTTATGCTATCCTAGCCCCCAGCCACAGCAGGTGCCTTCCAGCTAACCCAAAAGCTGCTTCTGCCAGGGCAATAAGTATGCTGACAAATCTGCACCTTTTCTTCTGCTTCTCCAGATCCAATACCCCTAACATCATCCCCAGCTCTGTAGCATAACACTTGCTGTGGTCTTCCTTTCCTCTCTGACCCCACTCCCAAAGGATAACAAAGATCTTTTCCAACCTTTCTTCTCCAATTCATCTCATAATTTGAGCCTCCAATACAATACCCTGGGAACACACCTGCCAAGCAGGACAGGGACACAGATCTACATAAGATTTTTCTACCAGGCATCATAAAGCCATCACACTCTCCTAATGTCCTGAGAGAAAGCAAAAACCATGGAACAAAAGTGCACACACAGAAAGACAAAACAAGATATCATCACCCAGATGTATAATCATCCTAATCCCAGAAGCCTGCACACCAGCATAATGACACAATCAGTACCAGCCAGGACAGTATGTCTCTGCTGAATCCCAGCAACCTACCACAGCAGGAACTGAATATTCCAACATAGCTGAAGCCCAAGAAAAAGACTTAAAAGGAACCTATATGAAGATTATAGAAGCCCTTAAAGAGAAAATGAACAAACTTCTTAAGGAAATCCAGGAATACACAAAAAGTGTGAGAAATAAAAGAATAAACTGTTCAGCCTGAAGACTGAAGTAGAATCAATTAAAAAATAAAACTGGGAGAATTCTGACAATGAAAATTTGGAAATTTGAACAGGAACCACAGAGGCAAGCTACACAACAGATTAATGGATGAAAGACAGAATCTCAGACATTGAAAATAGAAGAAATTCATACATCAGCCAAAGAAAATGTTAAATATAAAAACTGACTGACCCAAAACATCCAGGATATTTAGGACACTATGGAAAGACCAAATGTAAAAGTAACATAGAAATATAGGAAAGAGAAGAAACACAGCTCAAAAGCCCAAAAAATATTTTCAACAAAATCATAGAAGAAAATGTTCCTAATCTAAAGAAGGAGATGTTTAAAAAGGTACATGACATATACATAATACCAAATATATTAGACTAGAAAAAGTGCCCTTGGAACATATCAAAACACTAAATGTACAGAACAGAGTAAGAACATTAAAAGCTGCATGGGAAAAAGACCAAGTAATATTAAGTCAGAACTATTAAAATTATACCTCACTCCTCAATGGAGACTCTAAAAGGCAGAAGGGCCTACACAGATGTGCTGCAGACTGGAAGAGACCATAGATGCCTGCCCAGACTGCAGTACCCAGCAAAATAACAACCATAGAAGGAGAAAATAAGATATTCCTTGATAAAAATTAAAGAATATTTATCTACAAATGTGAACAACTCTCTACTAAATGAAAAAGTGGGTCATGATAGAAATAAAAAACTTTCTAGAAATGAATGAAAATGAATACTCACCATATCAAAACTTATGAGAAACAATGCAATTGGTTTTAAGAGGAAAGTTCATAGCACTATATAAATTAAAAGAAAGCAAGAAACTGGAGATATCTCATACTAACAACATAATAGAACACTTGAAAGGAGTAGATCATAAGAAATCAAACTCAGGTTTGAAATCAATAAAATAGAAACAAAAAGAACAATGTCAAGAATTGATGAAACCAAGATTTGGTTGACAATCCATCATCCAAATTAACAGGAAAGCAGAGATAGAATATACCCAAACTAACAGAATCAGAAACGAAAGGGGGAACATAGCAACAGATACCAAGGAAATCCAGAGAATCATGAGGACATACTTTAAAAATCTATATTCCATTAAATTGGAAAATCTAAAAGAAATGGATAAGTTTCTCACTAGATACCACTTACAAATCTTCAATCAAGACCAAATAAGCAATTTAAACAGACCTATATCACCTAATGAAATAGAAGCAGTAATTAAAAATCTCCCATCCACCCATCCCCAAAAGGCTAAGGGCTGGATGATTTTAGCCCACAAATCTACTACTTTCAAAGCAGAGTTATGCCAATATTTCTAAAAATATTTCAGAAAATAAAAAACAGAAGGAATATTTTTCAGTTTACTCTATGAGGCCACAGTTACCATGATAATCAAAGATACAAAGCCCTAGCAAAGAAAAACAGATGCCAATTTCCCTTATGAACATAGATGTAAAAATATTCAATAAAATATTTGCAAACTGAATCCAAGAACACAACACAAAGATTATCCAACATGATCAATTATGCTTCATCACAGAGATGTAGAGATGATTCAATATATAAAAGTCAACAAATGTGATCGACTGTATAAACAGAGTTAAAGATAAAAACTACATAGTCATTACATCAGTTGGAGAAAATGCTTTTGACAAAATCTAATACCCCTTGATAAAAATCATATAGAGTTAGGGGTTACAAAGGACATAGTTCACCATAATAAAGTCAATTTAATTTTTTAAGTTAGTGAATTTTGTTTGTTTTTATTTTTATTTTTCTGTTACATGTCACACCACCAAAAATCCGTCAATATTTATTTACAAATAACACAGATGCAAATGAAAAGTGTACAAAATAAAGAATGTAATAAAATTGAGATTTTAGGAAATCCTTTGTTTATGCTCCACTTTCGTGCTTTTGTTCATTTAGTCTTAGATGAATTGTAGTGAGATTGTACCATGCAGTGAGAATAATGTCACAAATGAGAGTAAAACCAGAAACAAACCAGTAAACACGGGCAAATTGTATTCTTCTGAAGGAAAAAAACAAAGAAACCAAGGAAACAAATAATTGTGTTTTATGCTGTCCTCACAGAAGGCACTCCACTACTCTATGGACTAAGAAGACAGACCCCCACATGGGAAATTTTTTTAACTTTTTATCTATAAAATAGTCTTTTTTATCCATGTATGCCCTTGCTCCCGCTCCCTTTGCTCCTCCCAATTCCTCCCAGTCAGTCTTCAGCCTCCCTCTTCTGGTCCCCTCCCCGCAAAGAGCAAGAAATTTCAAGGTGGGTCAGCTCTGCATGGTGCATCCACTACAGTCAAGTCTGATTTCCTAGTATCAGGACTGGGTGAGGCGTTCCTCTGGAGGAAATTAGCTCAGAAGTATAAGCCCATGCACCTCCCCTCGAGGCTCCACATACTGCCCATGTCAATCAACAGTTGCCTACCCTTGGAGGGCCTAGCTCCTTTTCCCAATGGTTCCCCAGTGGCTGTTCTTGAATCAGTTAGCTCCCCAGAGCTCCAGCCAGCCATCACTGTGGGAATTTTCCTCATAATCCCTATCCCCTTGCTTATACAGACTCTACTTCCCTGCTCTCAGCTGGATCAGGAACTCAGCCCCGTGCTCAGCCATGTATCTTTGCCTCCACCTCTATTCATTGTTGGATGTAGGCTCTTTGATAAAACTTAGTGTGGTTATTCATTTCATTATAGTGGAAGTCCTATCTAGGCACCACCCTCACTATTGGTTGGAGACCTAGCCACGGACATCCTATGGTTCTTGGAGGTTTCCCTAGCAGGCAGTCTCTTTCCAACCTCATATTGGCTTCCTCTATTAAGATCTCCATCTCTTTTTTTTTTCTCCCTCTTTGTTGCTCCTCTCATTCAATCATCTTCTTCTCTCATGATTTGTTTCCACCTCTTCTTGTTTGCAACCCCTTATGTTCCCAATTACCTAAGGAGATCTTCTCTATTTTCTCTTCTTAGGGGAATACCTGGATGTCTCTCTTAAGTTCCTTCTGATCCCAAGCTGTTCAGGGGTTGTGGTTTGCAGCTTGGGTATTCTTTGCTTTTTGCCTAAATTCCACTTATGAGTGAATACATACTGTACCTATCTTTCTGGACGTGTGACACTTCACTCAGAAGGATAGTCTCCAAATCCATTCATTTACCTGCAAATTTTAGAATGTCATTTTTTCCTGCTGAGTAGTACTCCATTGTGTAGATGTATCACAGTTGTTTAATCCATTTTTCAGTTGAGAGGCATCTAGGTTGTTTCCAGGTTCTTGCTATTACAAATAGTGCTGCTATGAAATAGTTGATCTAATGCCTTTGTAGTGTGAAAATACATCATTTGGGTATATGCCCAAGACTGGTATTACTGGATCCTTGGGGAGATTGATTCCTAGTTTTCTGAGGAACTGCCATACTGCATTCCAGAGTGGTTGTCAAGTTAATATTCCCACCAACAGTAGAGGAGTGTTCTCCTTGTTCCACGTCCTCTCCAGCATAGACTGTCATCTGTGTTTTTGATCTTAGCCATTCTGCCAGGTATAAGGTAGTATGTCAAAGTTGTTTTGATCTGAATTTCTATGATGGGTAAAGATGTTATGCAATTTTTAAGTGCTTTTCAGTCATCTGTTATTCTCCTGTTGAGAATTCCTTTTTTAGCTCTGAACCCCAGTTTTTAATTGGATTATTTAGGTTTTGGGGCTCTAGTTTCTTGAGTTCTCCATATATTTTAGAATCAGTCAGTCCTCTGTCATTTGTAGGGTTGGTGAAGATGTATTTCCATTTTGTAGGTTGTCAGTTTGTTTTATTGACTGTGTCCATGCCTTACAGAAGCTTCCCAGTTTCAGGAGGTCCCACTTATTAATTGTTGTTCTTAGTGTCTGTGCTACTGGTGTTGTATTTAGGAAGTGGTCACCTGTGTCAATGTGTTGGAGGATATTTCCCACTTTCTTTTCTGTCAAGTTCAGTGTAGCTGGGTTTATGTTGATGTCTTTGATCCATTTGGATTTGAGTTTTGTGCAGGGTGATAGGTTTGGATCTATATGTATTCTTCTACATACTACCATCCAGTTATCCCTGTCTTGAAAAAACAAACAAACAAAAAATAAAATAAAGGCAGTTTATAGCCAGATCATAGCCAACATCAACTTAAATGGAGAGAAACTCAAAGGAATTCCACTAAAATGAGGAACAATACAAGGCTTTCCATTCTCTATATCTATTTAATATAATACTTGGAGTCTTAGCTAAAGCAATAAGGCAACTGAAAGAGATCATGGGGATACAAATTGGAAAGGAAGAAGCCACACTATCTTTATTTGTAGATGATATGATAGTATAAATAAGTTATCCTAAAAAATCTATAAGGAACCTCCTACCGCAAAGTAGCTACATACAAAATTAACTCACAAAATCAGTAACCCTTATATGTGTGTGTATATATATATATATATATATATATATATATATATATATAAATGACAAACTATTACACAAATCTTAATTGATATTAGTAATAAAAACCTGAAACCAGACATTGGGGAAAATGCTAAAATATCAGAGAGACAGAGGAAAAAGCCACAGCCACTTCACACTTGGTCAGTTCCTCAACTGAAAGAAATAGATCCTGTCTCCATGAGTCTTCACACTAAATAGGGAAGCAAAAGCAACCACAAGGCCCAAATGAAAAGGGGAGTGAACTCCTGCCTCCTCCTGCCTTATATTCCTCCCCATGCCCAGCCACATCACTTCCTTGTCAACTTTTCTGATGCTGGGATTCAAGTTGTGTGCACTTTCCATGTCCTGGGAGCCAAGGCCTAGGTTTCCCAAGTGCTGGAATTAAAGTTCTATGCCACTACCACCTGGCTTTGTTTCTCATTTGGACTAGAATAATCTCATATCTCTTATCCTCTATATAGTTATTGTTAACTCTTCCACATTTTAAATTCTTTTTACTGTGTTTTTTTTTAATAAATACAAAATAAAGAAAAAAGAAAAAAAAAAGAATAATCTCATATAACCCACTGTTGCCTTGAACTCACAGAGATCCAGAAGGATATCTGCCTCTGCCCTCAAAGCGCTAAGATTATAGGAGTGTGTCACCCCTGCCTGACCTCTAAGGCTAACTCTGTGGCTAACTATGTAGCTGGCTCTGTCCTCTAATTCTCAGACAACCTTTATTGGATATACATTATATCACCACAACAAACTGAAAATTAAATCTGGGAAATAACACTTTCCTCAATAGTTCCAAATAATATAAAATATCTTGGGTTAATTCTAACCAAGAAATGAAAGACTTGTGTGTGATAAAAACTTTAATTCTTTGAAGAAAAAATTTGAAGAAGATATTAGAAGATGAAAGATTCCTCATGCTCATGATCAATAGAATTCTTATATATGGCTATCCTTTAAAAAGCATTCTCCAGATACAATGCAGTCCCCATCATAATTCTGGCACAATTCTTCACTGAGCTTGAAGCAATGATTATTAACTTCATATGGAAACATTAAAAAACACAGGATAATAATAAGCAATTCTGAATAATAAAAGGACTGGTGGAGACATCACCCTTTCTGATCCCAAATTAAATTCAAAAGCTATAGAATTTTTAAAAGCATGTCGATCACATCAAAATAGACACATTAATCAGTGGAATCAAATTGAATGCCCATGCATGAATCCACACAACTATGCCCACCTGACTTTTGATAAAGAAACCACAATACACACTGGAAAAAAGACATGATCTTCAACAATTGGTGCTGATCTAACTGGATGTCAGCATGCAGAAGAAATGAAATAGATCCATATATTTCACCCTGCATGAAACTCTACTCCAAATGGATCAAAGACCTCTACATAAAGCAAGGTACACTGAACCTAGTAGAAGAGAAAGTGGGGGAAGAGTCTTGAACTCGTTAACACTGAAGAAAATTTCCTAAACAGATCACTTTTAATGCAGGTACTAATACAACAGTTAATATATGGGACCTCATGAAACTTTAAAGCTTCTCCAAGGCAAAATACACTGTTGTAGGAACAAAGTGGCAGCCTACCAAATGGAAAAATATTTTCACTAACTCCACATACAGTTGAGGGTTATATCTAAAAGATATAAAGAACTCAAGATACTAGATATCTGCAAACCAAATAATCCAATTTTTTAAATGGGGTACAGATCTAAGCAGGGAATTCTCAATAGAAGAATTTAAAGTCGCTGAGAAACACTTAAATGTTCAAATTCTTTAGCCATCAGGAAAATAAAAATCAAAACTAATCTGACGTTCCATCTTACATCTATAAGAATGACTAATATAAATAATATAAATGACAGGGTGACAATGGGAACAATCTGTGTTCTCTGATTCAGATTTAGCAACCTTCTAGGAATCAGTCACTTGAATATGGTTTTTTCTTAAGTCATGCAAATCCGACCACATTTTGAGCATTGTGGGAAGAAACTTATCTTTAAAATGAGCAATAATGTAAATAGGGATGAAGTTTCAAAAGAGAAAAAATAAGTCATTTTCCCATTTATAATGAGAAAGTCTTTAGATTCTGTCTACAGAATAGGATAGTAGCCTATGATTCTGAGGTGAATGAACACTGCCATATCTCATTGGAAGGAAACAAAACCCTCAAATTTTTGGGATTCTGTCAGGGTTGGCTAACAAGTCTTCCCACTAATTCCCTAAGACAGAGGTTTCACCAGCCACACACCACTCTTCCTGCTGAAAGTCCTCAGACAGGCTCCTGCTGCTTCTCAATGAAGTGCAGTCATTTAAGGCCCAGATGCAATGCTCTTTTTCTGAAAAAGTCTTTTTTTTTATTTCTCCAAAGTTTCTCATGGACATGAGAACAATATAACTATTTGGTTTCATGGAAACTCTCCCTTCTGATCATCAGTGGCAGAAGTATAACTCTGTATTTCTGTATCCTACAATGATGCCTGGCACACAGAAGATGCTGAATAAGTGTTCACTGAAAAAGTGAGATATGCATCTTTCAATTCTCTGTTCCACCTCTAACTAACCATGTTTGCCTTAAGTAGTGGCGTAACAGAAGGAAAGCTAAGGGTCTCCTCAAGAGTCCATAACACCACAATAAATCTGCTGACCTTTGCAAATTTGTCTCTTTCTAGAAGCCACATACATCAGATTTCCTAGTGTCTGAGCAGATTTCTGTGATTTGGACCTAAGAAGAACTAGAGAGAAAACCTGGAATGGAGAGCTCAGAAATATACAACAAGGTGAGCCAAAGTGGTCATTGTAAAATTAGAATTATTAACCATAGCGTAGCAGTAGGTATCAATTCTGTCTGAGAAGGATAGGGTCAAGAGTCAGGGACATAACCCAGAAATTACATAGGGCTTCCTATGGCTTCCATTCTAATGCCTCATGCTGATTTCTTAAATAAACCATGTCAACTAATTCCTCATTCTCTCTGTAACATCCACAGAAGCCTTAAACATTATTTGACACTTAATTTTCAGTTATATGTTTTGTTGTCACATTGGTCCCTAAGATAAAAAAGTGCCAGCTACAAAATCCTGTAGCTGAAGATAAAAATTTATCTCAAAGTGTTTTACCATACGCACTTCTAGAAGATCCTTGACCCTGCCATTCTAAGACATCTTTTGCCCTATATTGTGTGTACTGACCAGAAACACAGATTATAGAATTCATCAAATGTGGATAAAATAGGGGAAGAGTTTCCAGGAAAATTCTTTTTCTTTGTCATGCAACAATAAAGTAAAATAGTGTTTTATCTACCACTTCCAAAAGTAAACACTTACTCAGTTATATTGCAGTTCGATTGAAATCCACAGTCATACTGACTTCTGATTACCTACTAACACTTCTGATACCATGAAAGATTTCTGTATCCAAAATTATATCAGCTCTTTGCATATGTTAGCTGCACCTGTAATAAAAACAAAAAGTTATCTGATGGGATTAAGCAATAACTACATATGCATAAAAATGCCACAGAGAGTTTAAATTACTCACTTTATCAAACTACTACAATAAAGAAAATCCTTGCTTTCCTTCCAGCTTTATATTCATAATTTAAAGTATAACACCACTTTTATTTCTTGCTTTTTATCACTACCAGTTCAGATACATTGTTCTTCTTGACAATAAACTATTCTGTCCTATAGAATATCTTCACAAGGAGAAAACAAGATCCTTACAGCTATTTCCTTACTCATTCTTTGAGTCTAAACTATTGACTGAAATTTTATGGCAGACATTGACTGTGGAAAGATGAACACATTAAAGTTTTGATCTTCAAAGAACTCAAAATTCAGTATGAGAAAACAAGTAACACAAAATACTGTTGGTACTTTGGTAACAAATATAAAAATTAATGTGTTGCCATGGAGGAAGACATCTCTAACACTGGATGGAGAGATGGGGATTTAAGAGAACATCAAATAAAATACATATAAAGAAGCTGATTTTTTTAAAAAAAGAAAAAGTGGTGACTTTGTTCTTGGACCCTCAAGGAAACTAGACAATGGACAAGTCTGGGTTCTCTGCTTTCATTTCTGCCTGTGTCCTTGGACCAATTGCTTGTATCTCTGGGCCTACATGATAATCACTCAAGGTCAGCCAGTCTGTCTAACAGAGCTCATGCTCCCTCAAGCTGTAGGCACAGAAATAAGTCATTGTCCTTCACCTGAAATCATCTTGGATTCCAGGAAGAATGAAACCTCATTGAGCAGACTTGCTCTTTCTTCCCAGGTCCCAAGCAAGGGCAATTATCCCTGAGGGTAGAGCATAGCCTGTGTCAGAAGTAATCATCTAAAAAACATCTCAGCACACTTCTCACAGTTACTTAGCATCAGAACTTGAGAGGAAAATAAGAAAGACTACATCTAGACCACTATTACTTATTTGTTTTCTCTAACCACTTGTCCTAGTAATTAACTTACCTATCAGTGTTCCCAAAGCAAACTTAGGGTATTAAATCCTTTATTTGTTCCTATTTCTTAAGTTGAAACAGAAATAAAACAATCTCTTTCTACCTCCTCTCTCTGCTTCTCATTCATATAATGTGTCTCTTTGATTGCAATGTTAGGTATGTGGAATCTAGGCTTTTATTTCAAATCTCCAGTCACAAGAATTTCAAGAAAGATAACATGGGCAGTCTATCAATAGCACACTGGAAATCTTGAAGACATTTTCTTTTATGGACCTTCTAAGATTTGCAATTTTCTATTCAAATAAGTTAGTAGATGAATTGACCATTACATGCAAAATCTGCATAAATCTTGGCTCAAATCTTGGCTCTTGAGTTTATTAGTTAGCATGAATTGTACCCATTATCTGAAAGAAAAATGTTCAACAAATAAACTATGTAATTCACAAAATAATAAGTTTCTCTGGATTACTTGCCCCACAAATTATCTCTAAGGACCATAACAACTTTAATTCTATGTTCAGTACTCTCCAAAGATGCAGACAAACTGGCAATGGTGATTAATCATGGTTGAGGGAGTTTAAATAGGTATAGCTTCCAAAGACTCATGTGTTTGCATGGCTGGCTCATAGGGAATGGCTCTATTAAGAAGAGTGACCTTGTTGAAGCAGGTGTGTCCTTATTAGAGAAAGTGTATCATTATGAAGGCAGTGTGTCACTTTGAGATCTCATATATGCTCAAGCCATACCCAGTGTGCAGGTTCTTCTTCTGTTGCCTGTGTATCAAAATGTGGAATTCTCAGCTACATCTCCAGCACTTTGTCTACCTGCATGCCTTATGTTCTACCAAGTAATAGTGAAGAAAACTCTGAAACTGTAAGCCAGTCTCAATTAAATATTTTCCTTTATAAGAGTTGATATTGCATGATCTCTTTTCACAGCCATAGAAACTCAAACTAACACAGTGCATAGCCTTCATGGGCACATGTTGTTGAGCAGTAGGGGATAATGTGATTTGAAAACCTGGACACATAAATTAGAACATCAGAGACAGCAATGATTAAGAATAATGTTCTATGGGAAATTAACAGGATCTATAAAGTATTCACTTTAGCAGATTAATACACACATTAGAGGGGGATAATGAATGGGCAATGTGGCTTGGTTACAGATGTCTAGATTCATTAAAACTAGCTCATGGTTTTCTTGAAAAGAAATTAGAAAACAGGAATTTATGTAGAAAATGAATTTATTTATAGTTGGTTAAATCAGGAGGAGAACAAAGTCTACACACACACACACTAACTACACATGTTGCCATCTTAAAATATACATAAATAAGGCCATTAAACAAAGAAGTTGAAACATAAGTAAATTTATTCTAAAAACAGATGAGTTGTATTTTTGCTAAGGAAAGGAATCTTGGCTCTAAATTGTCTCTGAAACAATTTTCTCATTTAAGTCCATGTAGACAAAATTGGAGTCTTAATCCTTGTTTTGAAAATTCTAATACAAAGCTCAGACATGATCTCAAATGGAATAAGAGATCATTTGTGTACCAGTTATGAATGGGCATGCCCCACAAACAAAGATTCAGGTGCAGAGCAAGGGGAACACTCCTCCATTGTTGGTCGGAGTGTAAACTTGTTCAGCCATTCTGGAATGTAGTGTGGTGCTTTCTCAGAAAACTGGGAATCAATCTCCCCAAGGATCCAGCAATACTACTATTGGGCATATATCCTAAAGATGCACATTCACATCCCAAAAGCATTAGCTCAACTATGTACACAGTAGCATTATTCATAATAGTAAGAACCTAGAAACAACCTAGATGTCCCTCAACTAAAGAATGGATTAACATACTGTGGTACATCTACACAATGGAGTACTATTCAGCAGTAAAAAAAAAATAATATCCTAAAATTCATAGGCACATGGATGGAATATTCTCCTGAGCAAAAGATAAGCAGGGGATGTACTCATTCACTAGTGGACTTTTAAAAAAAAGTAAAGAACACCCAAGGTGCAAACCACAACCACTGTATAGCTTGGAATCTGAAAATTATATTGAATAAAGTCTTCTGCTGTTCATTTGATTTCAAAACTATTCATTCTACACAATGGCATTGTTACATATTTTTTTTCTTGTCACTCTTTTTTAATATTTTTTTTAGAAAATAAGGTCATTTTTCCATAAAAAAACAAACAATGTTCCAATATGGATATGACTTTATGAAGTTCTCATAACCACAGGACAAAACAAAAGTATAAATAAAGGCATTTTCAAACACATTGGTGGACACATCAGATAGACAGGCGACAGCTAAGAGACAAAAGCTTTTTACAGGTACCAGAAGTGTGTGATGACATTCTTAAGTTTGGGTTGGTGGAAACCGGTGGCTACTAAGGTGAAATATTGTTTCCTTGTCTTGTCCCTGTGAAAAAATGGCCTAACAAGAGCATATTAAGGGAGAAAATGACTTATTTTGGCTTACTGTTCAAGGATACATTCCATCTTGGGTCATTGCATAATAGATTTCAACCATATAGAAAGTTCTTGATGAGATGCGGGTGAGCAAGCCCTGTAAGCATGAAAGCAACAGAACTGACCCAGCCCCCCTCTTCATCTGCCATCTGCTGGCATGGATGAGGGAAAGATGCCCTACCTGCTCTACCCCTTGCTACTTGTAGCAAGCAGGATAGATGTTCCCAGGTCACGAGAGTAAGAGAACTAGCTCTACCCTATTGCAGCTACAGCACAAAGGAAAACACTGCCTGGAAAGCATTCTAAAGCTGACCCTTTTGTCAGGGTCACAGGTGAGCCAGCCCCAAGTGTTTAAGAGCAATGGGCTGCTCCTGCTTCACTTCATATGTTCTCTACACTAATCTGGAAAGAGAGCCCTAGACCTTGCCTAGGCAAAAGCAGAAAGCTTGCCCAGGCAATAGTGAGGAGGATCAGACTGGGAGCTGAGAGCCTGAGAGCAGGAGAACTGGCCCCATTCCTTGCTGTAGGCTGTAGTGGGTCAGCTAGCCTGGGTGGTGCTGGAGAGCTCATCCAGGTAGTGATGATAAGGGAAAGCAATAACCAATCCAGTTATCATCCACGGCCAGAAACAGAGGTATAAGTTGGTCCATCCCAACATCTACTACGTTTATGAACTATTAGAACTTGTGAAGGGAATGAACAAAACAACAGGATCTCTGTGACACAGGACAACAGGATATGCCAGAGGAGCTCCAGTAAGAGTTCATTATCCATGGTATAGCAGAAACAAGAGGCCTTGAAAGTAAAGATGAGTAGATTAAAGAGTAAACTGTGTGACTCAATGGGCACACAACAGCTTCCATGACAAGATGAGTCAGCTGGGCAGCGTCGTCATCATCATCGTTGTCTTCCTCCTCCCCTTTCCCCCCTCCTCCTCCCTGTCTTCTTCTTCTTCTTCTTCTTCTTCTTCTTCTTCTTCTTCTTCTTCTTCTTCTTCCTCCTCCTCCTCCTCCTCCTCCTCCTCCCCCTCCTC
>PVIH01015595.1:0-48989 GCA_004025045.1 Sigmodon hispidus | reverse complement strand
TTTTTTTTTTTTTTTTTTTTTTTTTTAAAAAAAAAAAGAATACTTCAGACCTAAAAAGTTCAGGGGACTGGAGACATGGCCCAGTAGATATGAGAATTTGCTATGTAAGTGTTTACATTTGGGTTCAAATCCCTGGCACCCACATAAAAGGCCATGGATGGTCACATGCCTGCATCTATCACTCCAGCACTGTGAGGTCAGAAACAGAAGGTCACTGGTGTTTGTTGACCACCAACATTGCTCTGGGTTCGGTGAAAGATCCTTTTTCAAAGGGATGAGGCTGATCAAACAGGCTGCCCGACATCCTCCACAGGCCTCCACAGATGTACATAGGAATACAGTCCCCCTTCCCCAACACATGCATACAGGCATTTCATTTTTTAAGGCTGAGTATCATTATTTTATATATATATTTACCACACTAAAAACAATCTGTTAGCTTGCTGTATCACCTTGGTAAAATATCTGAGGATAAGCAGTAAGGGAAAGGCTTATTTTGGTCCATAGTTCCAACAATGGTGGTTTGGTCTTTTCTCTTTGGGACTGTAGCAGCATGGCCTATCATGGTGAACACATAGACCCTTGTACACTCATGCCATCTGGGACGCAGAACCAAGCAGAAGAGCTAGGATTCCAAGGTCCCTTTCAGTTCATGATCTTAGTAACCTAGTGTAGTCCACCTGAGCCCTGCATCATAAAAAATCGACTGAAGTCTGCACATAACAGACTTTCTTACATATCCCCCATGCGATCTGTCACCACAGGATTTTCTTCACTACTCTGGGAGGGCTGCTCCACTTGCCCAAGGAATGCTGCTGGTAAGATGTGTCCTCCTGCTCCTCAGCCACCCGTCTGCTTACATGTTCAAGGGCAGCCTCCATCTACCCATGAGATCTTGTCTCCTGAGCACATCTGGAGATACTGTTGAGAAACAGTCTGAATGTTTTTTCATAGTTTCTGCTTTGAGCACTGAACTATCCGAAGTAAAACCTTCACAGAATGCCAGTAAAGACACCTTGGAGCAGCATAGCCTTAAGTCCCCTGATTTTGCTGAATCCTAAATTCAACTTCAATCCTTTGGCAAGAGTCATTGGTAGAAAGTGGTATTTCACCACCTCACCCCGAACAAGAAACCAAGCCCTGAACATGGCCTTTGGAAGACACTTCAAATGTAAATAGGAACAAGCCTTTTAGGTTACAACACCTTTACTATCATCTCAGGATAAGAAATCTGTGCTTTGTTTACATATCTCTTTGAGCACAGAAAGTCAGGAGGTGCTTAATTAAAGACTACACCATACTAACTAGCATCCATGGTACTCTGCACACCATCAGACAGAAAAGGTAACCACCAACCCAGTGACAAAACCTTCGCTCGACAGTGGTGACCTGCCTGCATGACACACTGGTGCAATAGTGCACAAATGTTGTGGGAGTGACCAATCAGTTTCTGATTGGATTCAAGGCCATAAGATAGAACCATTACCTCATACTGTTCTGGTGGCCAAGAACCTGGGACCAGAGAAGCCAAAGACCTAGGAGAAAACCAAATAAACAACACTCAAGGGTAGGCCCCATGCGCAGCAGTAGATGGTTATCTATGAACTCAATGTTTTTCTAATATTTTTGTCTCATATTGCTTTGTTTGGGCATTTTTATCTTACTGAGTTTGGGTTGTATATTATAGCTTCTGACTTTGTTTTTATTTATTTATTTTGTTGTGTGTGTGGTTTCTTGTTCTTTTTAATTTTTATTCTTTATTTATTTATTTTGCCTATTTATTTTCTAAAGAGAGAAAGAACAAATGGAACTGGATGAGTGGAGATATGAGGAGGATATAGGGAAGAAAAAACTATGACCAAAATGTACTGTATGAACAAAAAAAAAAAAGAATCTGTGCTTTGTATTCTAGCTATGGTGGTGTATATCTGTAATCCCAGGAGAAAGCAGATGGATCCGTCCATGGCCTGGCTCAGCTACTTAGTCAACTCAAGGCCAGCCTTGGGGAGTTCTCTTTCTCTAAAGTTTCGTTATTGTGTGTGCTATGTGAGAGTGGGCACATGTGTGGACGTCAGAGAACAAGGCTGTAGAGTCATTTCTGGGGACAGGCTTGAACAGCTAGCACTTTGCCATCTTGCCAACCTGTGAATTATCTCCTTAACTTTCTGTCGGTTTTTTGTTTTATTTTGATTTGATTTGATATGCTACATCACTTACATTATTTTTTTGTTCAATTCTGAATCAATGAAACAAAATAAATCAAGCTTGAACCAAATGTAGGAAGTCTATAATCCCAGACTTGGGAGGCTGAGGAAGGATATGAGTTTATGTCAGCGTGGGCTACGAAACTGGCTAAAAACAAAAGAGATAATTTAAAAACTCTGGAGCCCTTATGTTGGCTAGTTTTATGTCAACTTGACACACTAGAATTATCTGGGAAGAGAGATCTTGACTGTGAACATGCTGTTACACTTTTTTGATTAATGTGGAAGACGGCCCCCTGGGCTAGTGGTCCCAGGTAGTGTAAAAAGCAGGCTGAACAACCCAGTCAGCAGCTCTCCTCCAGGGCCTCTGCATCAATCGCTTACAACTTCCTACCTTGGGTCCTGCCCTGAGGCCGTGTGGGGAGCTGTGCACAGCAGTGCCCTAAACATGGTGCTGGCTCCTGCCTTAAGCCTTCCTGATGGCGAGTGTTCTTTATGTGGTATAACTCCATATTTGGCAAAACTAATGACCTGGCCTGCTTACACGTACTCGGACCTCTTGGCATGGCCCACGTGGCGAACTGGGGCTGGTTGTCCAGGGGCTATATGAGCTGTGCGCGGGCTTTTCCCGGGGCAGAAGAAAGCTGTTCAAGGTTCATGAATAACACTGCAGAGAGAAGAACCTAATTGTCGCGTCTTCCTTGAGGGTCGAGGTTGTACATGACAAGGCCTGTAAACCTTTTTCTCACCAAGTTGCTTTTGGTCATAAGGCGAGTCAACTTTATAAGCTGGTGATTCACACAAAGGCCTGTGGATATTTGTTTTTCTCATAGGAAATCTTTAAGCTTTGGTGAGAACTGAAATCTCTTCTGAATGCTACCTAGTGAAGAAGGAGCTTTCTGTAAAATGGGAAGTCAAGTTCGATCCTGTAAGATGTACCTGACTCTTTCTCTGAGGTGGACAGTTTTCAGTTTCTGAGAGGAATAAAACATTCATCTCAACTTTAGTTTAACTTATTGTTTTGTTTTCGTTTTTCTGGGACAGGATCTCACTTTGTAGCCCTGGCTATCTCATCTCAAATTCACAGAGATCCACCTGCCTCTGTCTCCCCACTGTTGGGATTAAAGGTGTGACTACTATGTCCAGCCTAAGTATTCATTTTTAAACAAAAGGCTTTGTCTTAATATCATATTATATGATAGAGGTAAGAAAGAAACTAATTCCACAATCTTACAAATTAGAGAATAATACACAACTTTGTATTGGGGAAGTCATGCTTTATTTTATAAAATTTCTATTTTGATATTTGTATGTCATTAAAAATAACTGCTATTAGATAAAGTCAGACATTTTATATTTTTCCATAAACTTTAATATGCATCTATTGAAACATTACAAAATATTATAATCGTGATAGCACAGACACGTCTCTGAAAACACTAATCCCTCATACCCAAATGCCATCCTAGCTAAGCCATTAGGTCACAGAGGCCTAACACAGTGACTATACCCTGTCTTATAGACTGGAATTGCTAACTGAGGCCTAACACAGTGACTGTATCCTGTCTTACGGAAGACTGGAGCTGCTAACTGGCACAAAGCTATATTATAATATCCTCATGAAATTCACTCTGATGATTTGGGGCATGTCTCAGAAGATTGCTTCAAGTAGAAAGTCAGAAATCACAAAACACAGAAACCACCAGAAAAAAAGAAAAAGATACAAAGTGAGACAATTACTCTCTTTAAAAGATTAGATATTAAATTTCTTGTTTAAAAAAACTGAAGTGACTCATATTTTAAAATCTTTTAAAAAGTCCTTCCTCAAAAATTCCCAAGACATTTTTCAGGTACCCACTCCACAAAGCAAATCCTGGGAGAATTTCCCACCAACCGCAAGAGATTTCTGTGTACGGCTTGTTCATTACTCTTCTCCAGTGTGTAGGGGGCACTCCTCTGCAAATGCTCACTCTTGAATGTTGACAATAACAGTTTAAAAGATAACCAATGGAACTATCTATACCACTCAACACCTTGGGAGACTGTGGGGGTCCCCTTTATATTTACACATCCTCATAAAAACAATGTCTACCTTAAATACTCTAGCATTTATGCTACAGACAGACATGATTTAAAAAAAGAAAAATTCCCTGAGTAGTTCATTCAATAAGAAGAATTTTAGACTAAACCTCAGTTCAAAATTTTTAAGGCAAGCTAAATATTAGCTACACTTATAGAACACATAGCAGCTTACTAGTAAAGGCTGAACACACCTAACTTCAAACCCAAAATGCTCCAAATCCAAACTTATGAAAAGGTATGACCTAGGTGGATAACTGCACAACTGGCCTCTATGAACAAGCCAGTCAAATCTCAGTCACACTAAAAACACTGAATAGAATTTCCTTCAAGCTATGTATATGTGGCAGATGCATATGAAACAAAGAAATTTTATAACTCTATGTGGGTTCCATCCCCAAGTGTGCTTTCTCTCATATGTGTGTGTATACATGTATCTTTTTAATATAAAATTTGAAACAATGCTGGTCTCAAAAATCCAGGAAGAAAAAAATTTAACTTTAAAATACACTGTATAGGTCCTATATTTAAGCTCTCTTAAAACTCATTTGGTAGAGAGAATATATTTTCAGATTGTAATTACATTTAAACCATTATCGTAGTTTACTAATCCGGCCTCCTGGTGACAGTTAAGAAAAAGGCTTTCAGTACATGGCGTAAGTAATGCAAGACCGTAGGCCACTGGGGGATAGCAACACTTCCAATACAACAAAAAATCAGGTCCACTGACGGACAGCTGTCAGAAACTGACTCAAGATTTTAGAAAGCTTACCGTTTGATCTTTGTGCTAAGCAAGCAGAACCTTTTCAGGAGATGATGGATCAGGTTTTGTGTGTTGAAGAACAGGAACCCTGGCTATCCCTTTCTGTTCTAGGTGTCATGAGAACGTGCTCATCACAAGAAGAATACCTATCTTGTGATCATGAGCCATAGAAAACTGTCTGAACCTAAATGACTCCGAGGAAGTAGGTAGTCGATCCAAAAATTAGAAATTATGCTAGATATTTAAACTTTAAAACACCTCACACAGACAGTGACTTTAAATATAGGAGCTAGTGTAAAAAACATTAATTATGGACTCCATTAAATGATTAAAGACTCATCAAATTTACACCAGGAGAAAATATGATTGCAATCTTAAAAACAAAACAAAGCAAACAAACAAAAAACAACACTCCACATTTAAGTCTCATCAACTTTCTAAAAACAAGCCCTCATCTCTTGAGAACAAAGAGCTAACATTGTGCAGTGGCACATCCCTCCATCCAGACACTCAGGCTAGGCTAGAGAATGGAGGTTAGTTTATATAGGCAAGGCCCTAGGTAAACAACAGCAACCTCCCACAAGAAACAAATAGAAAAAACAGAGTCTTCCCTTCCTTACCTAAAAGTGACATTGTTTATACAGCAGTAAAATTTAATTTTACTTTAAAAACAATAACTCAAACACAAAACACACATATAGGTAACAGCTGTGATGATCTGCAATTTTGTCAAGGTCTTGGGAAGTGAAACCAATGCCCAGTCCTGGACTGGGATGAAGTTTAGTGCTAGAGATCTGGTCTTGCACCTGTGAAGTCCTGGTCTCAATATCCAGCACTGCAAAAACCAAAACCAAATCAGCCAGCAAAACATCTGCTCCTTAGGATGTAAGAAATTCATCAACCTATTACTGAGGGGACAAACCCCATCTCTGAGTGTCTTATTTGACTTCAGCTTTCCTGGATACTCCTCTTTATAAAATGGCACCAAATGTGATTTACTCAGTTGTGAATATGCAGACAAAGGGTGTCATGAGGATTTGATTTACAGGAAAGCACACTAGTGCCTAAGAGTTTGTTTTCCCAGCCTTTTTACACTCATGTGAAAAAAGTTCATGTGCAAAAAAACAATAAAAAAGTCATGTGCAAAAGTTCTCACTAAATGGCAGGTGTGCATGCCCCTGCCTACAACCTCAGTACCTGAGAGACGGCTGCAGCCGGACTGTGGCTGGAAGAAACCCAAAAGACGAGAACACAAGTAAAACTTGTTCGGAACTCAGTCCCACCAAAAACTAACTGTTGATTTTATGTGACTCCCTTCCCCTCTTCTCCAGGATTATCAACAGTGGCTTTACTAACAACACTGAAATGTTTCAAATCCAGGTAAAATCCTGGCTTTCTCCTAATAAGAACGCTTTTTTGTTTCACAAAGACATAAAGTGAGCTGAGAAGGCAAATGATGAAGTCCTGGGAAAATGCTAGAAACTTAACTAAGTCACAGTATGAGGACACAGAGGTCGCCTTTCCAAGCTGATTTTACCACTGGGCCAGCAGGGTCTTAGGGAGGCCTCTGAGGGGCAGCTGGCTGCTGGGTGGTGGGGACCCTGGAGAACAGAACTCACTCAGCCTGTAGTTCTCTCCTAGCTCTTGTAACATCCTGGGCAACCAGAGCACAGCCTTCCCTACTGGAAAATTCCAAACCTGCTTTCTGTCATTTTTCCTGGTACTGACCACTTCTTGGAGTAATTACATGTAAATAACGGACATATTCTCTCTCTCTCTCTCTCTCTCTCTCTCTCTCTCTCTCTCTCTCTTCTCTCTCATTTCCAGTTTGTTGTACTGGAGGTTCTAGATGTGTTCTACAAGCATATGTTTAAGTTTCTCTCTAGACCAAAACAGGTATTGTTAACAAAGTCCCCAACTTTAAAATGCTGAGAAGACATTCGCTACTTTGAACCAGAATTCATGAGTGCAAAGGTTTTAAACCCGTGGGACTTATAAAACTAAACCACATTTACAAAACATTATCTTACCATGGTACAGAACCACATATCACCTAGTTCAAGAAATGTCATCACATACCAATACCTGAAATGTCATAAACTCGCTTAGTGTCTCCGCTATATCTTATCCCCACTTACCAAGACTGAAAAACAAGCATGCTCTCTCACATTTAAAAAAATGTTAGAGGTACAAACCAACCAAACAAAACTCAATGCTTCCTCAACGATTCCCAAGTCCTCCTCCTATGCTGGTGCGTTTAAAAGCTGCTCTTCCTGAAGCTTCAACTTAAATTCCTCTCTGATTCCTTCCAGCAACCCAGGCTTAAAGATGACGTCCAGGGCAGTCATTGCCAGAGCTTTGGCTGTACGCAAGCTGTACAACTGAGCTTCCTGTGACCCTGAAAGGTAAAGAAAACAAACTGAAATACCTCCATATGGACTAAAATGCACTTATTAATCCCCCAGGTTATCTCTCAATGAATGTCTAAAGTGCCTCCTCCTTCTGAGCACAATACAGTACTTCCTGAAGCAATGCTAGAGGGTGATGATGGGCTAAGGGGCAGCAGCTAGTAGAAAGCAGGAGAACCCCAGCAGCCACGCCTCATGCTCACCTGCAGCCTCTGTGTACTGTTCCGTGTGATTCAAGGCATCAGTCCCAATGTAAAAATACGGGTGAATCCCAGGAACCACAAAACTGACATTTCCAAAATCAGTAGAGCCTTAGAACAAAAACAGAAGGGAAAGGAAGTTTGGTTAAACGTTCTGAATGATGAAGGTATAACTAGACTCCCATACTGGGTTGTGGCTCTCAGGCCTGTTAGGACTGGAGAGCATCTGCTGGTGCTCACGCTCCCTCCTACTCCACCATGGCCAAGCCGCTCTCACGAAGGGATCTGCAGACCTGTCCTCGCCCAGCCAGCCGCAAAGCCTGCCCCACTGGTGCCCACGATGGACTGCTGTCTCAGGCTGCAGACCCTTCTTCTAACTGTGAAAGACTGGTTTCTTAACACTCCACGACAGTCTTTTCCTCTTCTCATAGCATATTCTGATTTTTCTCTGATTACTGCTTCAAATTAGCAAACCAAAATGTAGTTTTAGTTTTCCTCTAACCCTCTTGCTTACACATCTTATTGTCCACCTGACAGTTCTCCCATGGATATCTTAAAGTAGGTCACACTCAACAGAGCTAGAATCAAATTCACTGCCACTGTGTTCTGCTACATGGCACCTATTAACACCCCTCCCAAACAGCCTAGAATCATGCTGTCTTCAACACCAATACCTGCTTCTGCTGAAGGCATTTAGGAACTGTCTCCAGCAGAATGGACTCCATTTTGTAATCTTAACATAATCTGATACCACTCCCCTTTCTAATCTACTCTCATACCAACAGCTCCACGAATTCTCTATACCAACTGCTCTGGATATCCACCATGCTCTCCTGACCACAGGACTTCTGCATATACATTTTTTGTTTTGTTTTGTTTTGTTTTTTTAAATTTCCACTTCTTTCTTTTTTGAGATAGGTATCATGTAGCCTTGGATAACCTCAAGCTCAGTATGTAGCTAAGGATAACCTTGAACCTCTCTCTGATGTTCCTGCCTCTTTCTCTCTCAAGAACCAGAATTACACCAGATGTCACTACACTCAGTTTATACAATGCTTGGGATAGAACCCAGGATTTCATGCATGCAAGGCAAGCACTCTACCAACTGAGCTACATTCCCGGGCCTGTTATTACCCTATCGCCTACCATTCCCTGAGCAATCCTATTTCACTTCCCTGGTATGGTCAATTTCTCTAGTGGAGGCTCTCACAGTATGTATAATAATAACACTATCACTTTGTATTTATTTATCTGCCTGCACGATGTAGCACTCAGCTATTCCTCCAGTACCATATCTGCCCACATAATGCCATGATCGCTGCCACAGAGATGAGCTAAATCTCTGAAACTGTAAGCCAGCCCTCAATGAAATGTTTTCCTTGTAAGAGTCCTTGCTGTGGTCCCAGTGTCTTTTCACAGCAACAAAAACCCAAACTAAGACAACGCTTTCTTCCCCAACTTGCTTTTTGGTTGTGACATTTCACTGCAGCAATAGAAACCCTAATTTAGACACCTAATCTCAGTAAATAGATAAACTCCAAATATAATTAACTTGTAGAATCAGAAAATGCATTTGATCACTAAATACTTAATAACTGCTTACTGTGATAACTGAAGTTCTGTTTCTCATTTAGTAGCTTATTTAAATATAGTAAAAGCTGGAGACATAGCTTAGTGGGAAGACACTTGACTAGCTTATTTAAAGCTTTGGGTCTGATTCCTACCATCGTAAGGGGAAAAAAAAAGAATTAAATTTAAACACTAGAAATATTTAGAATATGTTGCAGGATATTTGTTTAACTATGTAAAGATATGTTTCATTTGCTTAATTATGTAAAGATGCGTTGCTATTTTATCTTGCTTGCCTAAGGCACCTGATTGGTCTAATAAAAAGCTGAATGGCCAATAGCAAGGGAGAAGATATAGCATGACTTCTAGACAGGGAGAGTAAGTAGGAAGAGAAATTTAGGCTCTGGGAAGAAAGAGACACCAGGGGCCAGTCATCTAGACATGGAGAAGGCAAAAAAAAAAAAAACATACAGAAAAAAAGAAAGGTAAAAAGCCCGAAGGCAAAAATATAGATGAATAGAGACAGGTTAAATTCAATTAAAAGAGGTAGTGGGACAAGCCTAATTCAAGGCAGAGCATTTATAATTAATAATAAGCCTCTGTGTCTTTATTTGGGAACTGGTTGACAGCCCAAAGCAAATGCCAACTACAAGAATACTCCTAGCAAGCAGACCATTTTTTAAAAACAATAATGCTATTACAATATTCTGCTCACTGAAGAGTTCATTAGTTTCTTTTCAACCTACATGTGAAGGAATGTCACTAAAAAAATATCAGGGAGATGGAAAAATGGCCTAGCAGTTAAGAGCATTTGCTGCTTTTGTAGAGTACCTGGGTTTGATTTTCAACATGCACATGGCAGCTTCTAACTGCCTATAAGTCCAGTTCCAGAAAATATAATGTCCTCTGCTCGCCTTCAAGGGCACCAGGTAAGCAGATGGTATGCATAAACATATGCAGGCAAAATACTCATACACATTTTTTGAAAAATCATCAGGGTTGGCAGTGTGCCTGCTTAACATGCATGAAGCCTAGGTATCCAATAGACTCCAGAAGTGGTAGCATGGATTCAGAGGCAGGAGGGTCAAGCTCAAGGTCAATGTCAGCTTCATATGGAGTTTGAGGCCTGGACTACGCCAAGATCCCACCTGAAACCCCACTAGACACATCAGCACTTCTTCCTTACCTCTCAAGACTGTTTAACCCAAGTTGGCATCTAACTTGCTCAAACAGCTCAATCTAGGGCAGCTTAGTTACCTGAAGGTCCATTTGACATTGCATCTTCTGAGATGAACTCTATCCCCAGCTTCTTCCCATTCTCCATATATGCACTACACAGTGTCTTATTGGGAAGAACATTGTAATAATCGTGTGCTCCACTTTTGATTTCTACCTAATAAAAAATGACAAAACAAAGCTTGACATTACAAACTCAAATTCACTAAGTCCAAAGCAGTGATGGCTTCTAACATGAGAAGTTATAGGATGAGCTCTTCCTATCCCAGATAGAAACCTTCACAAATCTCTTACCTTGGGGGGGGAGGTACATTCTAAAATTAGAGTACCTAATACCCCATTTGCTGTTACACAAGCACCACACCATAGTAAAGCATCTACACAGATCAATACACTTAACACAGCATGTCCCTAATATCACAGCCTCATTTCAAAGGGATCCTCAAGAGAATACAGACTCTTCAGTGAGGCAGGCTCACAATGGGCCCTCCTTATAGATGTGAGTACATGAAGGCACAAAGGCGGTTTCTATGACTGCACAGCACACTTAACGGTTTTTGTTTTCAATAAGCAAAGTCAATTACCAAACAGCATAGATAAAATTTCTTCTCTTTGTAACATCTAAGGTAGAAATAATAGCAATATAGTTAAATCTTATAAATCAGTCAAAATATAAATTAGTAAAAGGCTGCTTCAATATATATTTAAATCTACTAATAAGCCCTGTGTTTGTTGTGTGCACATATGTGCATATATGTGCATGTAATAGACAAAAGGGCAAGCTCAGGTGACATTCATCAGGAGCCTATCCTCTGCGATTTTGAGATGGGGCCTCTCTCTCCTTTTGCCGAGAGCTCACCAAACAAGCAAGGCTGGCTGGCTAGTGAGGCACTGAAATCTGTCTACCTCTGCTCCCCCAGAGCTGGGGTTCCAAGTGCACGACACCATACCTGCCTTTTAGAAGTAGGTTCTGGAGATCAAACCCAGGTCCTCACCTTGCAAAGCAAGTGTTTACGCCGACTGAGCCTTCCCTCCAGCCCCTAAACCCTAGCTTAGGGGATACCCTGAGATATGAGCTAATCTAACTTTAAACTATTTAAATGATTTAGTTACAAGGGAACAACTATTTAGCTTCTCTGGGTTGTGGGAGCTTTACAGTTATACACTAAATCTCTTTGCAAATGGCCTAAAAGAACATGTCCTTAATCCTACAGCTAACCAGGTATTTATCTATTCACAAACAGAATGAGTTTATACATTCTCATCTTTCCAACCCCATTCCCTGCCTGAGATCTCTCTGTTGTTCACCTAGCTGGAAGTATGATTATCCTTCGAAGCTCAATTAGGTCGGCACCCTTCCAGGAAAGTCTCTCCTCCATCCCACCAACTGGGAACTGAACCCAGGGTCTTTCTTGTGCTTGCTAGGCTAAGCTGACACTTTCTTAACTGCTCTGTTCCTCCCAACACTGTCTATGCTATTCTTTTTTTTTTTTTTTTTTTTAAAAAAAAAAAATGCTTCTATTTTATGTACATTGGTGTTTTGCCTGCATGTATAATATCTGTGTGAGGGTGTCAGATCCTCTGGAACAAAAGTTACAGACAGCTGTTAGCTGCCATGTGGTTGCTGGGAATTGAACCTCAGTCCTCTGGAAGAGCAGCCAGTGCTCTTAACCCGAGCCATCTCTCCAACCCATTCTATTCTTAAGACAAAAGTAAACGCTATGAGGATAACTTAGACACTACTACCACGTGAACAAACTATGCATGGCTGGACCAGGACAAAAGAAAAGGAAGGCCAGGTTGCGACCTCTTCACAGACGCTATTTCTTTTGTCTCTCACGGAACCGGGAGTGATTTATGATTAACCCTACTTTTGAGAGATAAACAGCCCCAGACATACTGCTTCTCATGGCCAAGAGACACAAGGATCTTATCTTTCTCAAAAATCAACACCTAAAATCTTGTCTCCTGTATTATTTTCTACTTCAGATACTGGAGAAAATGAACAAAAATTAATTAAAGGATTAATTAAACATTAAATTTCCATTAAAGGATTTTACATTAAGAATTTAGCCAACTCATTTTACAGATTCAAGACATCCCCAGCACCACCACAGGCACAAACAAAAATCACCATATTAAAAAAAAAGAATCAAGGTAAGCTTTAATGCAGAACACAAACAGCCACGGCCCACATGTAATTGATCATAATTAACTCCAAAAGCTCTTACTGTGCAGCCTGTAGCCAAAGCTGCAGCTCTGAAGGAATCTTCTGCCTTTTTGGTCAAAACCTGAAGTTCTCTCATTGAGGGTGCACGGAAGTAATAGATTAACTCAGAGTAAGAGGGGATGATATTGGGTTTTACACCACCATGTTTTATTATACCTATAAAAAGAACCAAATTACTGAAGTTAAATTTAATGATTTGTTTAAAGAAAGTTTTGCAGCCAGTACAACAAAAAAGAAAATAATTTATACTTATTAGCCTCACTGACAAACCAAAGATTTTGACATGTTGTACAACACTAGAGACACTATTTCCCAGCTTGTAAGGGAAAGTTGTCTATATGTACTTTATTCTAAGGCATCTATTTAATATTAAAAAATTACAATTTGAGCTGAGGGTAAAGTCCAACAACAAAGCACAAAGGTAGCATGTGTGACAATCAGGGTTTAATCCCCAGAACTGAAAAGAAACAAAGAATAAAAGAAGTGAAGAGGGAAAGATTATAATCTAAATTATAAAGAAATACACAATCCTTTACACTAGCATGAGGCTCTGGAACAACTACCATCCTATTTTAAAAATTCTACAAGCATGTGAAATGACATTTAGCAGTAGAGAAATAATTTTTATAACAATTAGAGACTACTATAATCACTTTTCAGCCTTTTGGCTATAATCATGTGTAGAAACAAAAGCCAAAGAAAGACCTCTAAATACTACAAACTATCAAAAGACACATTTGTTTGGGACCACACAAAATGAAGATTTCTCTGTTTCTACCAATAACTAAAACAGATATATAGAGTCTAATCCTAGCCAGCTGTACAACTCTATAATCTCAGCACTTGAGGAGGAAGGAGTCAGGAAGATCATGAATAATTCCAGGTAACCCTTGGCTATAGCCTGGGCTACAGGAGACTTCATCTTAAATGTATATATGTATATATATACATATATATATGCACGGGGGGGGGGGAGAGAGAGAAGGTAAAATTGAATCCCCCATGATTTGGTTTAAAATTTTTCCACTCCAATCTCTTTTGAGGAAATTAAGATAAGCAGCAAGATGGGTTCGACCTGCATGCTGGATACGTAAGGACACTGACACAAAAGAACTGCTTGAAATTAAGGGCAGCCAAGACTTTGGAGTGAGAGCCTATCTCAAACCAATTACCCATACCAGAAAAGAAAATTGAGACAAGAAACTTGCAAAAGTAAAATTACAAAATGATTTTAGCACATAGCAAAAGTAAGAAAGAATAGAGATTCGAGCACAATTTCCTAGATCATAGAGAAATAAACCGGAAAAGGAAGGAAGGGAGGGAGAAAAAAAAAAAAAGAAAAGGAAGGAAAGAAAATTATCAATCAGTATGGTGGCTGGTGCCTGTAATCCCAGACTGGGAAGCAGGAAATGTGCAGCCTAAGAGAAGGCCATGTTACTATGTTGATATACACAGAATTTTAAGAGTGTACCATGCTAGCCCCCAAGTAAACAAAACTAGTAACTGCCCCCTTTTTTTTTTTTTAAGAAAGGATCTCATTTATCTCATTTATCCTAGGCTGCCCTCATATTTACATGTGGCTGAGGAAGATCATGAACTTGTGATTCTACGTACTAGAATTATAGCTGTATGACACATGCCAGGTTTACAGTGC
Source organism: Sigmodon hispidus (assembly GCA_004025045.1). Lineage (NCBI taxonomy): Eukaryota > Metazoa > Chordata > Mammalia > Rodentia > Cricetidae > Sigmodon > Sigmodon hispidus. Next base: position 34,646 of record PVIH01015595.1, on the reverse strand, counting down.
TGCAGTCACACCCAATGCACACTGCATCCTAGGCCAGTATTCCACTAACTGAACTACATCTCTAAACCCCAATTTTTGTTGTTGTTTGGTTTGGGTTTTGTTTTCTTTGAGACAGGGTTTCTGTGTAGCATTGGTCGTCCTGGAACTCACTCGGTAGACCAGGCTGACTTTGAACTCAGAGATCCACCTGCCTCTGCCTCCAAGGGCTGGGATTAAAGGCTAATGCCACCATCACCTGACTTCCAACCCCCAATTTAAAGGAAAAAGAAATCTAATAGTAAATAATTTTACTGTACTGAAATATAGTATCATTTACTATACGGACATCTGCATACCATGAAGTCTCCAGGTTGGTTTCATCTGCTGTCTCAATGCAGAGAGGTTGTTATAGGCGAGAACCGCGGCGTCTAAGGCGTTCACTCCCTCCCAAGGGTAAGCTGCAGCATGAGACGCCTTTCCATAGTATTTCACAGTAACACTAGGAAGTAAAAAAGAAAGCAATGGAAATTACTTCCTCCATTATCACTAAAGTAAGAAAATCTAAATAGGGTGTGTGTGTGTGTGTGTGTACTGTGGGTATCAACAAAGACAAAGATGTAGCTCTCAGCTGGTACATTGCTCGAGCCCAGGGCTCGATCTCTGGCACCCCATAAAACCAGATATAGTGGTGTAAACCAATAATCCCAGCACTGGGAGGCAAGAGGATCAGAAGTTCAAGGTTGTCCTCAGCTATATAGCAAATTTGAGCTACCTAGGCTACACGAGATTGCTTAAATAAAAAAAAAAAAAGCAAAGCTGAGCCAGGACCATAGCTCATATGGTAGAATGTTTATCTAGCATGCAGAAAGTCTTAGGCTCCTTCATTCCCCAGCACCACACAACAAGACATGGGGCACACATCTGCAATTCCAGATAGGGGAACAGAGGCAGAAGAATCAGAATCAAAGACAACCCCAGCTACACAGTGAGTCGCAGGCAAGCCTGGGCTATATATCAGACCATAAGTGAGGGGACTGGGTATGTGGAGTCAAATGGACTGACTTTAAGATCAAGACAATGAGGCCTAAATCAAATCCTAACAGTCTGGGAAACCTGCCTACAGCTTATAGGCCCCCTCCAGTCAGTACTGGCAAAGATTTGGAATCTCTAACATTTTCCGTAAATACACAGATAAAATTATATCCACCCCTTAAACAAAGTAACGTGCTTCTACTCTCATGGTACTAATTCCAAATTAACAATTAAAATTACTGTCCTCTGCAAACAAGTCTGGCAGGGCTCAGGGCAGGGGAATTCCTGAGCACAATGACACTGCAGGAATGATTCCTCTCAACCACTCCAGAAATCAGCTGACACAGCCAGGCAGAGGCTCCTTGGGATTGGACCACTAGCCACACAACTTCTCTCATTGTCATTTGTGGTTAAAAACCCACACCAGCGCAATGACACATCCTTCTAGACACAAGAGTAACCTCCCCCAGTTTCAGAAAACCAAACTAAAAACAGTATGGAGGTCTTTCTTCCCAGGTCTAACAAAACTGTTCCTTGTAAGGACAATTGCTTGGGGGGAGGGGACTTCTTCCCTGAGCAAGCTGGAGCCAAGAGAGCGAGTCAACTCCACCCATCAGCATCTCCCAGAAACTGGCCATGCCCCAAAGGGATTCAGTAAACAAGTGTTTACCTGGGCAAATTCTAATTTCCTGCTACACAACTGTTTCCAGAAACCAGACTAAGCTCAAAGGAGAACTCAGGTGTTTGATATCCCTGTTAATGTTCTTTTAGTAGTTCAATTCTGACCATAATAACAAATCATGACTGCCAAAAGTCATTCAGTGTAAATCAAATGTCATGTCATTATGATTCAGTTCACAGGGTCTTCCTCGTGAGGTCCACACTGGCCTCCTGAGCAATGAAACTGTAAGTGAGCAGCACCATGCTCGGGTCGGATGGTGGAGTGCTTACCCTGAATTTGCTAAATATAAATGGACTGAATACTGTAAATTAATAACTGTTTTTGTTGTATGTGGTTATACTATGTTAAAGTTAAACCTTTCTTTTTATTTAGACAAAAAAGAAATGTTGTAGGTTATTATTTTAAGGTGTGTTACTTGGGTTTATGTTGCATTTATTGAACTCTGTGAAGCTGTGTTACTTTGTCTAAAACACCTGATGGTGTAATAAAGAACTCCATGGTCAATAGCTAGTGAGGAGAAAGGATAATAGGGGCTGTCAGGCAGAGAGGATTAAGTCTCTAAGAGCCCTGCCCCCTGGGCTCTGACGTCATGCCCCCTTAAAGCAAGTTCCCACAAGCATCTCACCCTCTCTGCCCTTGTCTTCTCCTGGGAGTTCCCCATTTCTCTTCCTTTCTCTTTCTCTTCTCCTTCTCTGCTATTATAATCATAACATCTCTGTTAATCATAACCATATTCATCTGACAGTAGAGCTCTTTTCTGCATAGAAACAGTGTTGAGTCTCCTGCTATCCGGAGCTACAACATGCATCCATAGAAACCCACCACCAGATAACCAGGTATATTCAAACCATGCCAAAATATGCACAAAATCCTCACTATACAAACCATGCCAAAATATGCACAAAGTCTTCACAATAAGTAGGAGAGATCTGAGGTGAGGAAGAGCAAGAGAGAATGGGGAAGGAAGACACTTAATCACACAGCCAGCCACAGAGCAAGAGTGAAAGACACACAGAAATAAGAAAAGGTTCAAAATAAAAGCCCACAGGCAAAAGGTAGATGGGATAATTTAAACTAAGAAAAGCTGGCAAGAAATAAGCCAAGCTAAGGCTGGGCACTTGTAAGTAATAAGTCTCTGTGTGTGATTTATTTGGGAGCCAGGTGGTGGAACCTCAAAGAATAAGAACTAAAAGCAAAGACAAACAACATAGTCAATTTACTTTTTAAATGTGTAAGTGCAGAGTTTTAGTGTCTGGCTTTGTTTCCTTTTCTAATATTGTGTCTGTGTGTGATGGGGGAGTGAGATGTGCATGCAACGTCCCATCTGTGGAGATCAAAGCAAGTCTGCTTGCTCCACTTTGACTGGCTCTGGGCAGAACCACCATGCTTGAATGGCAAGTGCTTTTACCCCCCTAACCATCTCCCTGCCCCTGAGTACCAAGAAAGTATTTTCAATGTGATCACTTACTCACGCTCAGCCACATCGGGGAGATAGGCGGCATCCTCTTGAGATGGATGTGCCATAAAAACAACATCAAGGTCTTTGAAAGCACCTGCTTCAATTAAGTCAATTTTGCCACCACCGTCTTCTTCTGCAGGGGTTCCCAGGACAACAACCTAGGAGGAAGTACATATGTTAGCACAAAGAGGCCCCGAACAGGAAAACATTAAATAGGCTTTAGTACATATGCATTCCGAACATACACTTAAGTCTTTAAACCTTGAAGAAGTTATATTCTGTCACTTATACAGTGAATAAAAATACATGGTGCAGAATCACAAAATTTAATTTGTACTGCTATAGTAATCTAGTATAAATGCATGCTAGAAATGCTATAGGAAAAATTCTCCAATTTTATAACTTTAACAAAGACAAAAAAAAAACATAGAATTCTATGTACTTAAATTCCTTAACACTTGCTAGGACTTATCTGTTAAAGTCTCTTCAAGCTAAGCCTGTTAGCAAACTATGTAATAGGTATATAGTTAGTAATTGCTTTACTGGCAAACTTGCATGTAACTTGTGACCCTCACAACAACCTTGTGAGGTAGGTGAGAGGTCTGTTCCAGTTCAGGGAGACTTAGACTTCCTGGGTTATGGAGCAAGTCTTCAGAGCTGCAGTTATCTTACTTATATAGCTGTCCTGGCCATCAGCTTGGAACTCTCATTCCTTACCAAGAAACCATGTAAAAAACCATGAACCTTTCATTGATGAGCGTTAAACAATCTCAGTACCATGGTTAGAAACGGCCAACTATTACACAAACTTACTAATTTGATTCCACCAGTTCAACCAGAAAGATTTAATGGTCACCAAACACCTAATCAAACAAAAGAGAACTTTACAGAATAAACATTTTTACTTTGATACTTAAGCTTAACTTCTTCAATTCTTCAATCAATTTTTAAGCAAAGATAAATTATCTGCATAAAGTTAATGTATTCTCAAGGTCACATATTAAAAATACAATTTTAAGCAATTTTTAAAGCAAAGATAAATTATCTCCATAAAGTTAATGTATTCTCAAGGTCACATATTAAAAATACAATGAAACAGCTGGGGTAAAAAGAAAAAAAAAAAAAAAGGCTTTGCTAGCAAAGGGAATTCACTTATATTCCATTTTCTTTTTTGTTTTGTTTTTGGAGACAAGGTTTCTCTATGTAGCTTTGGAGCCTGTCTTGAAACTCGTTCTGTAGACCAGGCTGGCCTTGAACTGACAAATCCGCCAACCTCTCATCCCGAGTGCTGGGATTAAAGTCGTGCCTCGCCACTGGGCCCCCTCCATATTCCATTTCTTTTAAGAGAGGAACCTTGCTGAGAACAACTTGAAGTTGGCATATTTCTCAAAGTCTGGCTGTTTATTTTTTAAATGTATAAGGCATCCAAGCTCTTACATTGAGCTGCTGGGGGTGGGGGTGGGATTGAGACAAGGTCCCTCCGTGTAGTCTCCATTGTCCTGGAGCTCACATGTTGACCAAGCTGATCTCCAACTCCGCAGAGAGCAGCCTGGCATGCATGCACCACCATGACACCTAGCCACTGAGCTGCTCCCTGCTCTGAATCTAACGGGGTCTCACCGACTGCTGAGAACTTTTTTCAAAGTCTGCCCAGGGTCTTAGACCCTCCCTAAACAAAACAAAATCCAGAGAGAAGGTAGTTTAAGAAAAAGGGCCACTGGAGGATTACTGCCACTGGGGGGTGGGGGAAGGCAGGGCTGAGTGGCTGATGGTTCTTGGCTCAGAGAACGAAGACTAGAGAAATACAAGACGCACGACATTCTGCTTCAAGAACCCAGACACTTCTAATTGTGAAGACGCTTGAAAATGAACCTGCCTACATAGAAAATGTTTATTCGCTTCTCCGCTGTTTCTGCTCTTGCAGGGGTTTGGTAGTCTGGTAGTTTTAAAGATTGAAATTTACTCTACAAATACCAATTACTCAAATTTTTTTTTTCTTGGATCTACAAAATGTAGACCCTCCAGCGATCGCACAACGGTGTCAGCAAACTGCAGCTGCCAGGTATTCCACCAAAGACCGGTGGCTGCGGCCGGGCGAGGCTCACCTTGACCGGCGGCGGCGCAGCGACGCCCTCGAGCGCAGCCCGCAGGCCGATCGCCGCCGCCGCCCCGACCTCGGCTATGAGGTTGTGGCCGCAGGCGTGGCCCAGGGCGGGCAGCGCGTCGTACTCGCACAGGAAGGCCAGCTGCAGCGCGCCGGACCCAGCCGCTGCCTCGGGCGGCGCCCACTCGGCACGGAAAGCCGTGGGGAGCCCGAAATGCGGCTGCACAGCCCACGAAGCGGCCGGAGGCTCGCGCTCGAAGAAGCGCGTGAGCTCACGGTGCGCGCCGTGCTCCTCGTAGGCCAGCTCGGGCGCACTCCAGATGGCGCGGCTCAGCGCGCCCAGGCGATCGGCCGCCTCGTCGATGCGCTCAGCCGCACGCTGCTTCAGTAGCTCCAGCTCCGCTACGCCGCTCGGGCCCGGCTCGGCCGGACGCTCCAACACCGGAGCCATGGCGCGGGCGTGCAAAGATCTATTATAATCAGCCCTAAGCCGGGCTCGACAGTGCTCGGTAATCCTCGGAAACACTCGGCTGTCCTCGGCAGTTCTCGGCAACGCTCGGCGCCTCGGCCTTGCTTGGCCGCCCTCTGGGGTGCTCAGCGGCTTGGGTAACAGGCTGTCCGGTGCATGGTACCCTAACATTAACTCTAACCCTGCAGCTCCACCTCCAGGCCGATCTTTTGGCTGGGGCTTCAGCTCCTCCTAAGAAAAGCAATTGTACATAAGTTGAATCTAAAATTTTGATTGACAATAAGCCCAAGTAACATGATTTGCACAGCTCGTGTTCATATCATAGCAAGTCTAAGTTACCTGATGGAGAAATTCAAGGAGTCACGCACTCGTTTTCTTCCAGAGTGATACAAAGTTCAAAAACTTGTTATTGAAATACACCAATAATGTAAAAAGATAACTGTATCTTTGAAAATGAGTCTGAAGGAATCCATCCATTGAGATGGTTCAGGCCTTTAATCCTAACACTGGGAAGGCAGAGGCAGACAGATTTCTGAGTTCAAGGCCAGCTTGGTCTACTTGGTGAGTTCCAGGATAGCAGACAAAAGAAAGCAAGAAAGTGATCAGATTTTACTAGTTTATATTCTAACAATACCAGAATCCATGTCACATTCTAATATGAAAACACTGTCCTTAGTTAACACCCTAAAGGAAACTTAGCCCTAAACATAATAAATATATTAAGTTCCTGGATGGCCGTACTTTTTTCTTTTTTAAAACTTTTTCTTTTACGTTTTAAATTTTATGTCGTGTGTGAGTGTTTGCCTGGATGTATGCATGTGTGCCGTGTGTGTATGGTACCCGAGGGGGTCAAAAGGCAGGCATCAGATCTCCTGGAACTGTAGTTATACAAGGTAGTGAGCCACCATGTGGATGCTGGGAACTGAATCCTGGTCCTCTGGCGTGAAAAACACTCTAATTGGTTGAACCATCTCTCCAGCCCACCCTTGTTTTTCTTAATAAACTTTGCTCTGATACACATAAGATTTCTCCACCATCGATAAGACTCAAATTTAACTTGCTCAGTGAGTTAACTATAAGCCAGAAAAATGTTAAGCTAAGAGCACTTGTTATACCAGAGTCTCAGGGAATCCCAGAAAAAAATTTCCAGAACCACACAGATACCCTAGCAAGTACAAGCAAGGTCTTATCTCAGCTGTACAGCTGGAGCTCTGGCCATAAACTAATCAGAGCTCCCTTCTATCGAGAGCAAGCCCTTTTAAAGGAAAGACCAAACAAAAGGCTATAGGAATGCTGTCATCAGGCTAGGGATGAGAGCGCAGAGAAAGTCTCTTCATTAGGCAGGCAGCTGGCAGGTGGGCAGCTGCTGGCTGATTAATTGTTTTAGGATGGGGAGAAAATGCCTCCTGGCTGGACTGGAATAACCTTGGAGTCTCAGGACCTTGGGCTCCTGGACCCTTGATTGCCCAGGACCTTGGGCACTCGGCAATAGGTGCTTAGCCTTGGGTGTTTAGAAACTTCCTAGCTCCAAAAATAGCTCCAGGCCTCAACGTTGAGGGACTTTAGTCTTCACACACTTACTCTGTACCAAATGCTCTTCCAGGTGTTTTAAATATTAATACTTCGTCCTCATCCCAGTCTATGAGATTTTTAACAAGACCATTTATCTTTAATTTACAGATGAGTACCCAGGATTACACTGCCTACTAAATATTGGGCACAGTATTATTACGGAGGACAGGTTTAGTCACCATACTTGATTGCTTGTGTAAACAGACATCTGAATTCATAAATGTATCTATTCACATCATAATGGACAGACTCATCTTGAATCAATTATGGCAGCAACTCTGCCAGTAGCAGCAGAAATCCTTTTTGCTTTCTCTTTAGGCAACACTAGACAGCTACAGACAAGCTTTAAATAAATTTTAAATACAAGCTGCTGTTTAGGTTCCTGCTACAAATTAATAGTGTTGTCACCTGAGGTGATGGAATGACAGGTAATTCTGGGCTCTGTTCCTCCTGAGTATATGTATTCATGATCCTCCTGCATCTGCCTCCTTCAGCAAATCCTACCAGCGTGCACCACCACAACCGGCGAGTATATGTATTCAGTTTCTACTTTTGGCATCATGGATATCTTGTTCATGATAATTTTCATACATTTCTTGTCATGGTTTGAGTAAGAATGTTCCCCATAGGCTCCTATATTTGAATGCTTAGTCATCAAGCAGTGGTACTTGGAGAGGAATTAGTAGTTGCCTTCTTATAGTATATGTGGCATTTTGAAGGAAGTGTGTTACTGGGGGTGCACTTTGGGGTTTCAAACACCCAAGTCAGGTCCAGTGTCTTTCTATTCTTACTGTCTATGGATCTAGATGTAGAACTCTGAGTTTCTTCTCCAGCACTATGTCTGCTTACATGCCAGCATGGTCCTGCAATGGTGCTGTGGGATTATTCCTTCTGGATATTGTGAAAATGTGTTTGTCTCTTTGTTAGTAAAAAGCTGATTGGCCAATAGCTAGGTAGGATTTGGGGGGCAGAGAGAATGTTGGGAGGAAGAAGGGCAGAGTCATGAGGAGACTCCGAGAGACTCAGAGTGAGCAGAACAAACGGGCACTATGTAGATGAGGTAAACAAGCTTCTAGGCAGCATATAGATTATTAGAAATGGGTTACATTATAAGCTAGTTAGTAACAAGCCTAAGCTATCAGCCGAACACTTATAATTAATATTATCTCTCTGTATGGTCATTTGGGGTGCAGCTAGTGGAACAGAAAAGTTTGCCTGTACCTATGAAACTGTTATAGGAGTTGCCACAATCATGGTGTCTCTTCACAGCAATAGAACACTGACTAAGACATCCTTCCTCTATAACAGTAAATATTTTGTGGGTAATTGTAATGATAGTATTACCCATTACACTACACTAATCTACCAACAGGCAATTCTACACATCTTTACAGATTCTCAGACCTTTAACTTGAGATTCCACCCCTGCCCAGAGCTGGCCCAGGCACACACAGCCATGCCCACCTTTTTCATGGTCACTGGGGATTTGAACTTACACTTGCAGAACAAGTAAGTGCTTTTACCTTTTCAACCATCGTAATGAGCTCAAGAATATCTTTCTACAGCTGGGGTTATACAGGCATCATTCTTGAATCTGGTCAACTCAGTATCTTTTTGCTATTATTTTTATTTCTACATCTACTATCCAAACAGCTGTCTGCCCTATCTATGATGTCACCAAGGACACTGAATTTTGTTATTGTTGTTGCTGTTGCTAGGAACAAAAAGCATGTAGAAAAACTCCCTTTCTTTACCTGGGTCTGGAGTTAAAGAAACAACACAGAATTTATTACTAAGTGTTTTTGTTTGTTTGTTTGTTTGGAGGGAAGGAACTGGGAATAAATAAAGGTAGCTCTTATTGATGTCTAGTTTTAAAGTATAGAGATGTGTTTTTCCTCTCAGGCCACTAACAAAACAAAGCCCCCATCACAGGGAATAATAATTTGAAGCAGAAAGTTCCTGACAAATGGGTTCTTTGTTAGTTACATATATATGTATATATAAATATATATATACATATATATACATATACATATATATATAGAGAGAGAGAGGTAGAGAAAGTTTAGTTACTGTGGAAAACAAAACTGAAATAGCACTCAAATTATACAACATTATATTACATTTATTTTAGCTTCAGATTCAGACCTCCTTTTGACAAATGAGAAGCTTCAGTATGGTTTAGATGCTTTGGGTAGGATAAAAATAATCCCCAAATGAAATCCCCAACAGACTGACAAAACGTGACCTAAATGAGATCACAGGAAGTGGAATTGAAATGGTAGTGGGGGGGTGGTGAAAAAATTAAGGTGAAGTAAAGGCAACTAGAAACACGGATGGGAGCAGAGTGTAGAAGGAGAGAGGAAAAGATTCCATTCATAGAGAAAATACAGTTATGTCCTTCCAAAACAACATAGGAAATAAAGAAAATATTTCCAAAAGTAGATAGGAATATTCCTTGCTGTCTTCAGTTACAATGTTTTAAACCTGAACAATTTTGTCTAGAATGAAGCAGAACCATGGCATGATTTGGGGGCTGCCTTTACCTGAATACAGAGAATACTTTGTCACTACAGAATATTGTTGATAAAACCCTCCTAGCCAATTCCCAGGGCACATCACTATTTCTAGAATGGCTAGTTAAAATAGGTACGTAAGATACATTTAAAAAACCCATGTGAGGGCTGGAGAGATGGCTCAGGGGTTAGGAGCACTGGCTGTTCTCCCAGGGGACCGGGGTTCAATTCCCAGCGCCCGCATGGCAGTTCACAACTGTCTGTAACTCCAGTTCCAGAGATCTGACACCTTCATACCAATGCACATAAATAAAGCAAAATAAATTAACAACAACAACAACAAAAAATCCACGTAAGCTGAGGTGTTGGAAGAGCTAGCTGCCACATAGCATAAAGCACAGTACTAAGGGAGCAGGTCAGCAGAAAGGTGAATTTTGATGCAGAGGTGAAGGGCTTATTATTCTATTGCTGTGAAGAGACACTGTTACCAAGGCAACTCTTAGAAAATATTTAATTGGGGGCTTGCTTACAGTTATAGAGGTTTAGTCCATTATCACCATGATGGAAAGAAATCGCAGAAGCACGCATAGTTCTGGAGCAGTAGCTGTGAGCTACATCCTGATCCACAGGCTGAGAGGCTGGGCCAGGAATAAGCTTTTGAAACCTCAAAGCCCACCCCCAGTGACATATCTCCTCTAACAAGGCCACACCTCCTAATTCTAATCCTTTCAAACAGTTCCACTCCCCAGTGGACCGAGCATTCAACTATATGAGCCTAAGAGGGCCATTTATATTCAAAGCACCACATTCCCCTCCAAGATCTCCATAGGCTTTTAGCCATATCATCATACAAAACTGCATTCAGTCCAGCTTCAAAGTCTCTTCTGAGACTCATGGCAAGCTCTTAACTGCAACTCCCTGTAAAACCAAAATCAAAAAGCAGATCACATATTTCCAACATACAATGGCACAGAATGCATATTACGATTTCAAACGGAGGAACGGGAGCATAAAGAGGAACCAAAGCAAGACTGAAAAACCAACTGGGCAAACTCCAGATTTTGCATCTCCATGTCTGAATGTAATTGGTAACCCACCAAAGATGATCACCTAGACAGTTTAACCAACTGAAAGTTTTATTTCAGCTGGCTGGGACCACACCTACTTAGATTTGGCTCTGAGTGTCCAAAACACAAGCTTTTTGAAGTTGAAAACCACAACCTGGCATCTCACTTGACAGCTTGGGGAAAGTGAGCAAAAGCAGTTTAACAGAACCTAAGCTAGCTAGGACACTCTGACCTTGGGTTCTTAAAACAAAGTTCGATAATTTTCCATCAGATGCTCTATCAAGGAGATCAAATTCTAGTCAAACCTGAAATGCCTTCAGCAAGAACACAAGATGTAAGGAACTTTACCTTGTCTCAAACTGTCTTCATATCTCCAATTCCTTTAAGCTTTGTTGACTGCAACATTGTTTCCAACCCCTGAACCGGCCAGACCTGTCCGTGACCTCTTTTCCCCTCAAAAATGACTCAGAGGCTTATATTAATTTCACCTGTTTGACCTATGCCTCAGGCACATTCATCTAGTTCATTTATCTTAATCCAACCCATTTTAACTAATCTGTTCCACCACATGTCCTGTGGCCCCATGGCTCACCTGGGTCCCTGATATGTTTCTTCTTCCGCAGCTGGATCAAGTCTATCTGACTCAGCACTCCTCCTACCTGAACCTCAATTTCCCTGCCTACCTTTTTTACGATGCCCTGCCATGGCCAAAATAGTTTCTTTATTTAAAGAGTGATTTTCACAGAATGCAGACGAACATTCCCACCACACAACACACTTCTCTTTCTTTGGCTGGTTTCACACCTGGTCATCAGCTCTCCTTGGCAAGTATCCCATGACACTGACCTTTCCAACATCTTAGGGTTTCCAATGCAACCCAGGCTTCACAGCTTCACACCACAGCCTCTCTGGGTCTTCATTCAGAGACAGCCCTGAAACACACCTGACCTTAGTGGTACATAGAGATTGTGGCCCCCCTCTTTCTTTTTTTTTTTTTCTAAAGATTTATTTTATTATGTATACAGAAGAGGGCACCAGATCTCATCATAGATGGTTATAAACCACCATGTGGTTTTGCTGGGAATTGAACTCAGGACCTCTGGAAGAACAGTCAGTGCTCTTAACCTCTGAGTCATCTCTCCAGTCCCATGCCTCCCCCCTTTCAATTATATTTGTATCAGCTTTCAGAATTCCTTCACTGCTTAAGCTTTCTTTAATTCCTTTTTAATTCGTGGAAACTTAGCTGGGTGGGGTCTTGCCCCAAGGTCACCACTTCCTTTATGGCATTGAGCATCAGACTTTTCTTCAAACGTTTTGTCTTCTTGAGCACAGGACTTGGCTCCAACATCACCTTTTCCTGGTGTTCTTTGTCTCCTCATATACTGTATATTTTGTATTTCTCTTTATCCAGCTTCTTCCTTTTCATTATAGATCTGCATAGGAGTGACTACTGATAACCACATGGCAAAGTTAATACTAGGCTGTCTTGAAATTTGCTCTGCTGGTTTATATAATATACCCTTGTATCCTATCATATCTGTATCCTTTTTTTTCTCTCTCTCTCTTTCTTTCTTTCTTTTTTAAATAAGAACCCTAAGTCTAATCTCTCTTGTTTAGCTTTCTTCCCACCATAACCAATAACAATTTTTTAACCAATTACCCTAAGTAATGACAATCATCCGTAACCCATTGAAAGACCAAAAACCACCTACCCCACTCCTTAGAATGTGGGTGTCGTGTTCTTAAATTTACTTCCTGCTGTCTGGGGGGTGTTGTAAATGGTTCTGGCCTGGACATTCTGGGCTTGGACCAGAGGTTTAGTCTCACTCTCAGCTCCTCTTAGCCTCAAATAATCACATACAGACTTATATTAATTTTGTGCTGATGGACCTAGGGCCCAGGCATATAACTTGCTAGCTCTTTCATCTCAACTCAACCCATCTTGTTCAGCTGTGCGGCTCTGAACCTTTTCTCAGAGCAGCATTTCAGCTTCTTTCCTCTGTGTCTGTTGAAACTGTGGTAAGCTATTAATTTATCAATTTTATCATTGCCTTGTGCTAAAGGACCTGGCAGACCTGTATGGGATCGAATGTGTATTATATAGAAGGGATGATACTTATTTCTGATTATTTCTTATAACCGAATAAATAATGAAGTTAATTCTGACTCATCATTAATAAAATCAGTAGTTTCAATGTGTAAAACAACTTCTTCTGCATACTGAGAAGCAGAAACTATGTTGAGAGGTTCAGTAAAATCCATTATTATCATCACAATAGCATATAATTCTGACTTTTGAACATAATCATAAGGGCTTTGAGCCACCTTACTTATATTTTCTGATGTGTAACCTGCTTTTCCTGACTTATTTGCATCGGTATAAAATGTAGGGGCTCCAGAAATTGTCTTATCTCATACAACACAAGGAAGAATTCAATTAGTTTTCTTTAAAAATTCAATTCTTTTGCTTTGAGGGTATTTGTTGTCAATATCTCCCAAAAAATTACTGCAGGCTTTTTGCCAACGTTCATTTTCTACCCATAATTGGTCAATTTCTTCATTAGTTAAAGATACAACTATTTCTTCTGGGTCCATTTCTGTTAATTGACAGAGTCTTAATTTTCCTTTAAAAATCAATTTAGAAATCTTTTCCACATATGTCTTTAATTTTTTTACTCAGTTTATGTGGTAGAAATATCCATTCCAATATAACATTTTCCCTTTGCAACGAAATTCCCATAGAGAAATGCTTAGAGGGTAAGATAACTAGGATACAATTAAGGTCTAGATCCACATGATCCACATGTGAATCATGTAATTTCTTTTCCACCAAAGCCAATTCTCTTTCAGATTCAGGTGACAATTCTCTTGCACTATTTAAGTCCTTGTCACCATTTAAGGTTTTAAACCAATTATCCAGTTCATCATTTTTTATTCCAATAGTGTGTCATAAATTAGTAATGTCTCTAGTAATTTTTGAAAATCATTTAGTGTCTTCAATCTATCTCTCTTGATTTGTATCTTTTGGGGTCTAATTTTTTGTTAACCTCTTTTGTAGCCTAAATAATTAATGGAATCTCACCTTTGTATTTTTTCAGGGGCTATTTGTAATCCCCAAGCAGACAATTTTTTTTCACTTTCTCAATCATTTTTTTTCTAAGGTAGCAATATTTGAATCAGCAATCAGGATGTCTTCCATGTAATGATAAATTGTGGATTGTGGGAATTTGTTATGTATTTGTTCCATTGACTTTTGTACAAAATACTGGCATAGCATAGGGCTATTCAGTATTCCTTGAGGGAGTATTCCTCCACTGATACCTCTTTACAGGCCGAAAGTTATTATAAGTGTACACTCTAAAGGCAAATTTTTCTTTGTCTTGATCTTTTAAAGGTATTGTAAAAAAAAACAAAAAAACAAAAAAACAAAAAAAAAAAAAACAAAAAAAAAACCAGTCTTTTAAATTGATAACTATAATAGGCCATTCTTTTGGTGAAAGAGAAGGCAAAGGAATTCCAGACTGTAGCGAACCTATTGGCTGAATCACCTTGCTTATTGCCCTTAAATTTGTCACCATCCTCCACTTTCCAGATTTCATTTCAATGACAAATATTGGAGACTTCCAAGGGCTCATTGATTCTTCTATACACTGAGCATTTAACTGCTCCTATACCAGCTGCTCTAAGGCTTGCAATTTCTATTTTGTTAATGGCTATTGATGAATCTATATAGTCTTATCTGTTATCCATTTTAAAGGTAGTGTTGTGAGTGTCTTTGAAAGATCAGCAGCTGTTGTGCCTTGTTTCTGTATAGCCTGGATAGTTTGTGACTGTTTCTCATAATACCTTTTAATATTTCTCCCAGAAACATGTGATAGTTTATGATTTGTTTCTGTGTTTGGAGGAATGTTAAGCTGTGTGCTCCATTGTTGTAGTAATTCTTGTCCCCATAAATTTATAGCAATGTTAGCCACATATGGCTTTAATATTTCTCTCTCTCCTTCTGTTCCTATACACTTAAGCCATTTTGCATTTTGTTTTACTTGGGATAATGACCTAATTCCTCAAAACTGAATATTTACTTCCTGAAGGGGCCAACTTGGATGCCATAACTCGGGTGAAATTATTGATACATCTGCCTCTGTGTCCAATAAACCTTCAATAACATCATTTATTTTTACTTTTAATTTTGGCCTTTGTTCATTAATAGATGTTTGCCAGAATATTCTTTTTATAATTTTTCCTGTTTTTTTTCTTTTCTATAGATTTTCTATCATTCAGTGTAGTATGTTTTTTAAAATAGGTTTTACTTTCTTTAATTGTCCTGGGAAGGTGTCTCTTCCATAATGGCAGGGTAAAATTGAACTGAATAGGATAGGGGGGCTTTTGAAAGCCCCCTTTGGGTGTTTCCAAAAGGCAGAATGTTACCTTGTCTGTCCCTTGTTGACTGACATTCATTAGTCCAGTGTCTACCTTTTCCATACCTCCTGCATACTCCAGGAGGGAGGAGTGTTCTTTTGGGATTATTCCTAACAAAAGCACTGATTCTGAGAATTCCTTGACTACAGTTTCTTTGTATATGGCCTTGCCTTCCACAATTATAGCATTTAACATTCTGACTTTTTCTTTTTTTAAGATTTATTTATTTATTATGTATACAGTATACAGACGAGGATACCAGATGTCATTACAGACAGTTGTGAGCCACCATGTGGTTGCTGGGAATTGAACTCAGGACCTCTGGAAGAGCAGTCAGTGCTCTTAACCTCTGAGCCATCTCTCCAGCCCCCCATTCTGACTTTTTCTTATATTCTCCTACCCAATTATCATCACCTTCATAAAAATCTACATTAATTGTTTCACGAATCCAATCCTCTAAGGGGGCTGACCTTGCTTTTAATGGTCTTATTTTTTTTTTTTTTACATTGTGTATTAGCGTTCTCAAGTGCCAGGGATTCAATTATTACTTGCCTTGCTTCTGAATCTGGTACCATCCTATTTGCCGCTATAGATAATCTTTGCAAAAATCTGTAAAAGTTTCCTTTGGGCTTTGAATTATTTTTGTGAAGGATTTGACTTTCCTTCCTATTTCTTCTATCCAATCCCAAGCATTTAGTGCCACCATGAGGCATAAATATATGCAAGGTATCTTTTCATACAGTTCCCTTTTCTACAAGAGGGCCCCATGTCTCAATCTCTCTATAAAAGGCAGACCTTGAGAAAGCATTTTTTTTTAAATTTTTACTCTTTTATTTTTTTAAACTTTATTCATTTATTTTTATTTATTTGCCTTTGTGTTTGTTGGAACTGAGAACTGGAACTACAGACAGTTGTGAGCTACCATGTGGGTGCTGGGAATCAAACCCTGGTCCTCTGGAAGAACAATCAGTGCTTCTAACCGATGAGCCATCTCTCCAGCCCTGAGAAAGCACTTCTTTCTCATCTCACTATACATACTTCTTCCACCAATATGAGCTCCTATGTATGGTAAAGCTGGATCTGTCCATCCCACATTTTGCACTGTGTTTTTTCCTCCTAGAGCATACCAGATCCTACCAATGATTCTATGCGTAGTGGCCTGGGAACTTACTCTCCACAGTTGGAACTATGTGTACGCCTGAGGCTTTTTCCACAGTCCTGCTCTCCTTCCCAGAACTGTGAGACATGGTTAATGTCCCAAGTATTGTTTTCTCATATGTACTTAACTACCTCCATTGAGTCAAGAAAGTTTCCAAAGTTGGGAGCTGTAGTTAGTAATTCCAGAGAAGAGATTTAAGAAGCATTAACCCCCTGTTGAATCTTAGGGGAAAGTATTTGAAAAGAAACAGAATTTTCAGGGAAAGTTACAGCTGTTGCATGTGTGACTGACAAAGTAAAACTAAAAATCATCCAAAGAATCATCAATATAATGAGAGAGAAAAGCTGCATGGATTTTGCACATCCTGACACTGTCCCGTGGACAACTGGTCCTTGCCAAGTGAAAGTACATTTCCTTAGGTGTCTTGCTCCTAGGAAACTTGTTGGACAGGTAGTCATATGCTGATCCATGACTAGGCTGCGTGGCTTCCCACAGTCTACACCAGCATGGGTGACAGCTCACCAAGTGGGAAACTAAGAGCATAGTGCACAGCCTACAGGCAGCTCAGTGGGTTGGAGAGTGTCTTTTCCAGGCAGCTCAGCTGATTTCTGCTTTTTTTCAGGCTATTGAGCTTGTCTAACTTACTCAGTTGTTGCTAAATAACTCTAGGCACTCTATTTTTTATTTTGGGGAAAGAGAGGGTCAAATGACTCTGGTCTGTTTCAAGGACTTCCTGGAGCTGTTATGAGTTAGCTACTTTCTATATAATGGAGCGTCTCTGGGAAATGGAATATTTTAATCTCCTGGGAAAGTGCCACACAATATGAAGTTTCGAGATTGCTGTGCAAGAGCCATATGTTTGATTTTGAATGAGTGAGCTTAAGTATTTACAAAGGCAGAGTAAAATAATAAATGAAATAGATTAGATAGATATATAGGTGATAGAGATAAAATATAGATAGATGATAAATAGATAGATGATAGATAGATAGATGATAGATAGATAAATAGATAGATGATAGATAGATAGATGATAGATGATAAATAGATAGATGATAGATAGATAGATGATAGATAGATAGATGATAGATGATAAATAGATAGATGATAGATAGATAGATAGATGATAGATAGATAAATAGATAGATGATAGATAGATGATAGATGATAAATAGATGATAGATAGATAGATGATAGATAGATAGATAGATGATAGATAGATAGATGATAGATGATAGATAGATAGATGATAGATAGATAGATGATAGATAGATGATAGATAGATAGATGATAGATAGATGATAGATGATAGATAGATAGATGATAGATAGATAGATGATAGATAGATAGATGATAGATAGATAGATGATAGATAGATAGATGATAGATAGATAGATGATAGTAGATAGATGATAGATAGATAGATAGATAGATGATAGATAGATAGATGATAGATGATAAATAGATAGACAGCTGAGCATCATATTGCAGGGAAGGGGGACATGCACACAATAGACAGAATACACTGCTGAGCTGCTTCCCAGTCCTTCTATGTCCACATTTCCAAAACATGCTTTTAACTTGTGTATTCTCTATTAGTGTAGCAACAGAAGTTAGGGATCTTATACTGGTTTATGTATAGGGATATGGAAAAAAAAGTTAGTATGCTCTATATTTGGGAAACTCCTTCCCATTCCCATTTAAACTCTTTTTTTCCTCCCAACCCCATTCCACCTCATTTTTTTTTGTAATACTAGGAATTGAACCCAGAGCCTTGTGCATACTAGGTAAGCACTCCTACGCTGCATACTCAGCTTTATTTTCTTTCTCAATGTCTTTGTTTTATTTCTATTTTTAAAATCTAACATTTTAAGACCTTCAGGAAAGATGGCAGACTTCCTCCATGTGATCCAGCAGCAAAGTGCCAGTATAAAAAAAAAATAATAATAAAATATACTCTCTTCCAAAAAGAGGAAGAGCTTTTCGGGACAGCTGAAAATGTGATACACAAAAGGGCACCAGAGAGAAGAAAGCTGTCCCGAGTGCAGCCCTGGTGTGGCTCCCCAGGGCAGTATTGATAACTCTAAGAATAGCTCAGCCTCTGTCATCACCTGACTTACACAAGACTCACTGAGATACAATTAAAAATTTCAGAAGTTCCAACTGAGTATTTGGCATCCACAGCTGTATGCCTCCAACAGGCAGTATTTATATAAAAACTAAAACAAAATCACACATAATTTAGTAATATAGAATTCCACTTAAAGATGCCCTGTGTCAGCAACAAGTTCACTGTCATCAGGGACAAGCAGTACACGTCTATTCTGTTGTCATCAGTATATGATGTCTTCCTCAAGAAATCCTTTGGATTCCAAGATATTCACAGCATCCCAGCTATCCATCCAGACTCCAGACAATGGGACAAAAGCTGAATTTAACCCCTCTCAGGTGCTAGTCCAGGCGTCTCTGTGGAACATTTTTGTTTACATGGCTTTGGTCGGAACACAGTGGTGCTGGCACCTCGTCATGGGAAACTGAGAGATATAGTCTCTTCAGTTGAGTAGTGTGGCTTCTAGAATAGGTCTCGTCAGTAAGCCGGTGGGCAAGTGGCCATGAACGAAGTAGAGAATTGGAGGGAAAGATAAAAACTACTAGACAGCAAGAGGCACCTGTCACTTTGAATACAGTAAAAATCAACCCTAAAAATTTGTCAAATGAAGAAATACCCACATCCAACACATTCAAGGTCTAGATTCACATTAGGGAACACACTCACTGATTTCTGAAAGAGATTAACTTACCCCTTCTACTTAAGTTACCATAGAATGAGTTTTTAGATATTTCCTACATGCAGCGTAAGTATAAAATTCATAGTAGGAGGTAATCATGTGTTCTCCAACTAGGCTATATAAAATATACCAAGTGTGGGATAATAGTGGAGGAAAGGGTTTATAATCCATCCTATATAAATCTGCTGGGAATGTGATCTGTGGCAGAGCACTTGTCTGGCAGTCCCAAGGCCCAGGCTCAATCCCCAGTACTGCACAACCAAACAGCAGCAAGAACAAAACCAGCAAACAAAACCCAAGCTTCTCATCACCTCCTACTGCAGGGTTAGAACCCTGCTGAGGTAGCCTCTGGCAGCTCTCACTAGAGGAGAGTTACCACCATCTGCTGGGGAGCTGCAGCATTGAGCCTTCAAATTACCACAAGCTTCAAGGCACGCACACAGGCCCAAGGACAACTGAACTCAGGTATAGTTCCGTTCCCCACTAGGACACTCCAAACTAATCCTAGATAACTAATCTGCTTAAGCTACATTAGTCTGATCACACACCTGTAAATCAGCATTTGAAGGGTTGAGACAGGACAGTCTCAGACTACAGGGCCAGCCTAGACTATATAGCAGCTCCTTAATTTGGGGGGGAGGGGGCGTGGAAAACTCAAAGGCTTCAGGAAATTTCTGAAACTGACCTGATACCCAACGACTCTCCCTCTTCAAGCATATATAAGCTGCAAAGACTGCTAAGAGAGACACTTTTGGACAAGCTACCCTTCCTGGAAGAGGTTGCGACCAGCTTATGAAGTTGCTTAATTGCTTAGTGAACTAGTTCCCAGCTTTTCTGAGTTGTTATGGATACAAGAATGAACCTTGGTGCTGCAACTGTCTTTGAGACATTCCTGTAAGTAACCCCTCACCCATATTTCTATAGGTAACTCTAATAAAACTCATCTCTGCCCCGACCCGCCGGGCGTCAACACGGGAGACCACCTACGAGAGAGAATGAAGGGAAGGGAGACACAAAGGAAGGCAGCAGGTCAAATGAGATTCTGATCGAGCTGCAGTTTTATTACGATTCTAAACATGCTTATATAGTTCCAAAGCAGAATGTGGGGAGGGGGTAGTCATCAAACACCTGCAGGAAGCTGGCCAGGGGAAGCAGGACATTGACAAGGTGACTGGACTTGTTTTAGGGGAGGGTTGCTAGGTATCCTCACTGTAGAATGTTCTTGTTATTCTATTCTTTAGAGTTACCTTACAGGGCTGCTCCTAAGTAACCTAGCCACAGAATGTTCCTGTTATTCTATTCTTTAGAGTTACTTCTTAGTTACTGTTAAGCAAACCAGAACATCTATTTTACTTTGGGAGAACATCTATTTTACTCAGGGTCGTGCCAGCTCAGTGGTTGGTTTCTCAGTAAGTTCCCATGGTAGCCTTTAGCTAGAGGCCTAGAGGCTCAAGCCAGGGTCTTGGTCCCTGACACATCTCTTCACCAACTTGAACTTTGGTGATATCTGTACTTTGGTCTGTTGTGAATAGGTATTTGTTCACATTCCTCAGGAATGGTGTCACATAACACATGGTGACCTATGAACTGTAATCCTAGTACTTGGGGGATTACCATGAGTTAAAAGCCAGGCTGTACTACAGAGTGAGTTCCCAGGGAGCATGGGCTACAGATTGAGACCTTATCTCAACAATCACAACAAAAAGGAACCAGAGTTGTGCATTCTTCTGTACTGTTTAGGAGAGGTTCTCTGGAGTGGGCAGAGGTGGGCAAATGGAATAAGCAGAAAGGCCTTAGCTACATCCTAGGTTCTAAATGGCAACCACTGCTTTTAGCGATTTTACCAGAAACAAGTCCTACAAGTAAATACCCAAATGTCAGCTATAATTTCCTATGTGCCTTTATTTTCTTTCTTTTTTAGTATTGTAATTACATTTTATTGTTTGTGTGTGTGCATGTGATGGTAAGAGAACATCCATTGACATCTGTTCTCCGCTTCCCAGTGTAGGTCCTGGGCACCCACCTCAAGCTCTCAGGTTTTGTGGCCAGCACCTCTATCTCACCAGCCACGGCCTACTTTCTAAACAACATACACAGTGATTTAAAAATTTGTCCAGCCAAGTGGTGGGTGGTGATTCTTGCCTTTAATCTGAGTACTCAGGAGGCAGAGGCAGACAGATCTCTGAGTTCAAGGCCAGCATGGTCCACAGAGTGAGTTCCAAGACAGCCAGTGACCCTGTCTCTCACACACAAAAGGAAGAATCATTCATGAAGACCAAGTTTTAACAGTTGGAAAAGGGTTGTGATCATTTTTCTTTTTATAATGCTCTTTATAGATCTGTAATTTCTTTTTCTTCTTCTTACTCTTCTTCAGGTATTGTTACAACGCTGGGACAAGGTCTCATGCACACTAGGTACGTGCCCTGCTGTGCTGAGCTACATCTCCAGCACTTGTGTTGATTTCATATATATATATGTATACATATATTCCTGTCTTTTTATTTATCCATACACAACTACTTGTCTTCTGGTTTGTTGAAGCAGTAAGTCAGACAACACTTGCCACAGTAATGTCTGTCAAAGTAGCTAGCCATGAAAACCCCAACCCTCCCCCACCCTTGTGTAACTTATTTTGTTTCTACACTTGAAAATGTTCCTGCCTCAGGCCCTCAAACAGAACACTGTTGTACTGAAAGAGGTACTAAGCTGCTTCAAAACCTGTCTGGAGGGGCTGGAGAGATGGCTCAGCGGTTAAGAGCACCGTCTGCTCTTCCAGAAGACCCGGGTTCGATTCCCAGCACCCACATGGCAGCTAACAACTGTCTGTAGTTCCAGTTCCAGGCAAACACCAAGACAAATAAATAAATAATAAATAAATAAATAATAAATAAAGCTTAAAAAAAAGAAAACCCTGACCAAAACTTGTCTGGAAGTTGAAAGAGTCGATCTATGTATTATCAGTGAGGACAGTCTCACTTAGCCGAGGATGACCTCTGATTTTTCTACCATCACCTCCTCCCCAGCGCTGAGATTACAGGTGCCGCCACGATTCCTGTTTTATGAGATACCTGGTACAGTTTACCTCCTGGATGCTAGACAAACCCTCCACCAACTGAGCTCCTCACCCCAAGTCCTTAGAGGTTAAATTTCATTGAACCACCAAATGTGTTGCATTTGTTACAGCAGCCCAGCTAACCGATACAAAGTACTCTCAGTTTTCCTATTATTAAGTCCAGCAGGAGGCTGCTGTGGAGCCACAGTCCGGAAGAGATTCTAGGCCCGAGACCTTGTTACAAAACAAAAGACCTCCTGTTTGAGTTTCTTCGATGCTATCCCAGTTTATTGCCACCGACTTTTACACTTAAAGCCCAGTACTGTAGTAGTTCTTCCCGACTCATGTGTGTACATTGGTTCTCCATTGAGGATAGAGTTGATCTCTCCAGGGAAAAGCTGAGGCTATCCTTGCATGCCCACAATAGAGGCCCTGTCCCTTGCTCATGGCTCTTTAGAATCCCTGCCCAGGGTCTTTTCTGTTTGGGTAAGGCATGTCTCTTGGCTCGGATCCGTGGATTTCAGGTCTGTCCCCCAGTGGCCCGAGGCTGGGTCGGTGCTCGCCCGGCCTCTCCAGCCCCGCGCCCCCCGCCCGCGTCTGCGGCTGCGCGGTCAGCCCGGGAGGGGGCGCGGCAGGCGGCTGGGAGCGGGGCGCGAGCGGCATGTCTCGCTACACCAGGCCCCCCAACACCTCCCTGTTTGTCAGGAACGTCGCCGACGCCACCAGGTGAACCAAGACGGGACCCCGCGGGAGTACAGGCCCGGGCGGCGGGGTGTCTGGGTGCGCGCTGGGCGGTGGGCTGTCTGGCTGTCAGATGCTGGCCCTGTACCCTGGTGCCAGGATGCAGGCTGTCGGGTTCCAGCCGCGTATCCGGGTACCAGGCGGGTGTTGAGGTGCTGTCTGGGTGTTGAAGTGCTGGACAGATGTTGGGGTACCAGCTTACGGGCTGTCGGGGTGTCCCAGCGTTAGGGTGTTGACTTAGGTGTTGGGTTGCTGTTGTGATGTCAGGATACTGGTCGGGTGTCAGATGCTGGCTGTGGTGGCAGTGCTGGTCCCGGCCTGTTGTCACTGCGTCCTACAGACACCGCCCACCAACCTTCCGGAGGAACTGGGGCCGCGTCCTCTCAAAATGCGCACCTTAGGCCTTGCAATTTCCTCTGAGCTGTTCAGACAGTGCTTACAGCTCAAATTGAACATACAAGACCAGCCTGGTTACAAAGCCAGTACCAGGACAGCCAAAGCTGTTACTCAGAGAAACCCTGTCTCAAAAAACATATATATATTCAAACGACAGTCAATTCAATGTTTATTTTTTTCTTTGAATGCTGAGAACAGTCTTAGCCTTCAACATGGTTAAGCAGTCATTTTCAATGCTGAGAGTCTTTATTCCCTCCAGCCTTCTTGAAAATTGTCTAGATGATGCCAAGCATGGAGCTTAAGAAATTACCCCCTTTCATATAGCTCTTTCTCCTTTAATAGGAGCCAGAAGGAATGGGAGTGGTGACATTATAGATACCTCAATGTCGCTGGAATAACTAACTCCCCATTCCTAGTTCTGCAGTCTAGTCCACTTAAGGAAAAGGTGAAGTTCAAGGGTTTTAAGGAGTTACCTGGACCTAAACAGGCACAAATCTGTGCAGCTCTTCACTTGTGAGTTATCTGAAGTAATCATGATTTAAGTTTTGTTTTGTTGACAGAGAGTCTGTACCCAGTCCAGGCTGGCCTCAAGTTCCCTACATAGGCTAAAATGACCTTGAACTTCTGATTGCTACTGATAACTTATTTTAGGGATATTAAGTACTTCAAATTTGATCATTATAAAAATGTATGCCATGACTGTACACTGTGAAATAATAGAATTTTAAGATGCCTGTGTATTATATTTCTTCTTTTAACCTGTTTATTCCATAGAGTAGAATGTAATACTTGTGTAGGCTTTTTAAAAATCTCACACTTAGACAGTTTGAACAGTAAGTACCAAGTCTTTGTGGCATGTTTACAAAAAAAAACCCCACAGACTTCCCAATACTAATGACCACAGATAGCTAGGCAGAGTTAATACAGGAGAGTGAAGCTGTCCACTTATAAGGCGTAACAGAATGCCACAAATGAGCATGTACCATCTAATGAGGAAGTCATGTTGCCACTTTTTCTTTTCAGTTCTAGAGCATCAAACCCAGGGCTTTATGGATGCTAAGCTGCCCTTCTGAGCTACAGTTACTGAGACATTGCTTCAATGCATTTTGTATCCTAGTCAGGATTTGGGGTTTCCCTTGTCCTGCCCCAGTCTCTCCCATAGCTCTGACTATAGCATGTGCCAAAACCTCCCCCAGTTTTGCCTCATCTTACTTTCAAGAGAAGTCAGAAACCTGGGTTTTTATGTACATTGATATAATTTTGAAATGATAGCATTATTAAGTTGTATAAGGGGCCAACAAGATGGCTCCATGAATAAAGATGCCTGCCTCCAAGCCTGGGGACCTGATTTCTATCCCTGGGACCTACGTGGTAGAAGAAAAGAATAATGCCCTCAGGTTTGTCCTCTGACCTTTACACAGCCACATCTACACATACAATAATGAAATAAAGTTGAATAATGTGAATTCTCATGTTTGTAGATTTAGAAGCTATAAAATATTGGCTATTTCATATTCCAATAATGCTCAAACATCATGCATACTAAATAAAACACATGTGGGCTGGGGGTGTGGCTCAGCAGTAGATTGTTTGCCTTATATTCGTGAAGCCTTGGGTTCTGTCCCCAGCACCTTAAAGTAAAACAAACAAAACATGTCTTTATGTGACTACTAACCTTGGATCCAGGTAACCCTCCAGCGAGTGCTGAGACTGATAGCTGAGAGTTACTAATTCCATTTCCTGTTCTCCTGTCTCCTTTTAGCCTGCCACTGGGTAGGTAATCAATCAAAAGTGAGATTATTTTGTATCAAGAAGATAATAGTTTCTAGTATTTGTGAAATACTCACTATGTGACAGGTGCTATGTGGAAAACGTTGACTAAGCCAGAGAGATGGTTCAGCAGCTTGAAACACTTCTGACCGAGGCTGACAACCTGAGTTGAGTCCCCAGGGCAAACAAGGCAGGAGGGGAGCTGACTCCTTCATGCTGCCCTCTGACCTCCACATGAACATTGTGACATGTGTGCCCAACACACACACACACACACATTCAATAAATGTAATTTTTAAAAACCTCACATATATTATCTTATTTAGTTTTCACTACCCTGTATGTCTTTATTAGGGTTACCATTGCTGTGATAAAACACCATGACCAAAGCAATTAGGGGGAAAGGGTTTATTCTGTCTATGCTTCCACAACACACAGTTCATCATCAAAGGAAGTTGAGGCAGGAGCTGATACAGAGGCCGTGGGGAGCTGCTGCTGACTGGCTTGCTCCACAAGGCACCCTCAGGCTTCCTTCTTATAGAGCCCAGGACCACCAGCCCAGGGATGACACTACACATAATGATCTGAGGCCTCCCCCATCAATCACCCAATAGCCTTCCCACTCCTCTCTAAAGAGTCAACCTGACATAAGACAAAGCAGTACAGTACATGTATATTTAAATTTTCTTCCAGTTTTTAGAGTTTCACCATAAGGTCTAGGCTGTACTTAAATTTATGGCAATCCATCTGCTACAGCCTCCTAAGAGTATATGATGTGAGTTTGTTTGTTTGTTTTCAGAAAAGGAGTTATGGAGCCCAGGTCTGTCTGGAACATTCTATGTAGAAAAGGATGATATTGAACTCCTGATCCTCTGTCCTTCCTGAGTGCTGGAACAACATCCTGTGCCACTTTACCCAGTTTAGAGTCTGTATATTATTTATTAACACCATTTACAGATAAGAAACTGAGGTCTATGAGATTAAGTAGCTTGCCTAAAACAGCATAGCGAGTGAATGATGTTGTAGCAGAGCCATCATAAATAACCTGTATTAACAATTTTATACAAAGTTTGTCTAAGTTAGTTAACAGTATGTTGCCTGACACTTTTGTTAGTTTTGAAGTATCAGTAAACCTATGAGAGAAGGTAATTATATATACCATCTAACTTAAACTATGGGGAAACTGACTTTTAAATATATATTTTAATAGCATATTAAATATATAATAGTATCATATATATGAATATATAGTGACACTGGAAGCAGAATAGTGGTACATCCCAGCACTTGGGAAGCAATAGGATCAGGAGTTCAAAGCCAGCCTGGGCTACATGAGGCCCTGTCTTTTTGTTGTTGTTTTTTGGTGTTGGGGAGTGTGAAGGAAAGGTAGGGTCTTATTACATATTCCTGATTGTTCTTACAGGCACATCATATTGCTCCTTTAAAGATCTTGTCTCAAAAAAAAAAAAAAAAAAAAGAAACAAAAAAAGAAGAAAGAGAAGAAAAATAAAGTGAGATTATAAAAAAAAATATTTGGCTGATTTTCTTTTATTTTTTATGTGTTTTTAAAAGTATGTGTATATGGAGGGGGCAGGTATCATCTACTACTTCTCTCTACCTACCTTATTTTTCTGAGGCAGGATCTCTCACTAAACCCAGGCCTCACTAATTCAGCTAGACTCTGTTGAGGAAGCCCAGGGTTCCATCTTATGGAACAGGCCTATCTTGGTTTCTGTTCTATTACAGTGAAAAGAAACCATGAGCAAAAGGGCATCTAATTAGGAGCTTGCTTATGGTTTCAGAGGTTTGGTCCATAATCATCATGGTGGGCAATGTGGTATCAGGCAGGCATGGTGCTGAAGCAGGGGCTGAGAGCTCACATCCTCATCCACAAGCAGCAGGCAGAGATAGTGAGACTGGACCTGGTATGGGCTTTGAAGTTTCCAAAGGATGTCACTAACCCCCAGTGACACACCTCCTCCAACAAGGCCACACCTCCTGATCCTTACTCTACAGTCCATCAGCCAGACCTTCAGATATGTAAGCCTATGAGGGCTACTATCATTAAACCACGTTAAGACTTTATATCTAATTTATGAAAACATAGTTGGTTATACCTATAACACTTTTGCCACAATTGTTCCTATGGGCATACCTGCAGGAAGGTTGGTTCTGGATGGTAACTAATAGCATTGGCAGTGGCCTATAATACTTTGTGTTTGGGGTGGGAGAGACCCATTGGCCAGTAACTCAAAAAGAGGTAATCTAGTTTTGGTACTGAGAGTTTTATTTGGTAGTATATTACTATCTAGCTGGTGTGTCTCCCTCCTCCATTATCGGGTAATTCCATTAAAACTCCTTTTATATATGTACATATTTTAGGAAACATCTACTGTAGGAGGTTTCCATATGGCTTTTTCAGAAGGCCTATAGTGTTAATTATCCCTTCCCATGTTCCCTCCAGTACCCCACCCCCTCCCTTTTTCATTTAATCCTTCCTGTCCTATTTTTTCCTTTTATTCCTTTATAAAATGATATTCTGTTCCCCCTTCCTTAAAACTCCCCTCAATCCCCATCACCCCTTACTAATCACATAAACTCTGTGGGTGTTCCAGGTGAAACACACATATCTAAGGATTCAAAGCTAATATCCATATATGTGAGAAAATATCTGACATTTGCTTTCTGAGTCTGGGTTCCCTCACGCAGGATGATTGTTTCCAGTTCCATTTTTTAATAGGTGAATTTCATGATTTCCTTTTTCCCCTCTTATTGAAAATAGTTTTTCTCACAATATATCCTGATTAGGGTTTCCCTCTATCTATCCCTCCCAGCCCTTCTCTACTTCCCCTCTTATGTAGATCCTGCCTCTAATTAGAAAACAAATAGGCTTCTATGATATACTAATAAAAATGTAATAAAATAAAACAAAAACTAACACATTGGAATTGGACAAAATCAGCAGAAGGAAAAGAGCCCAAGGAACAGAGACCCACTCATATGCATACTCAGGAATCCCATAAAAACCCTAAACTGGAAGCCATAATATATAAGCAAAGGACCTGTAGGGTAAGAGAGGGAAAATATTCAAATAAAAATTTAAAAATAATAATTTTTAATGACATGACATTATAAAACAAGAAACCTCCAAAGATACTGTTGAGTTCATTTTCTAATGGCCATCTACTGCTGGACATGCAGCCTAACAATAAGAGTACTGTGTTTCCCCAGTGAGACTCCTTTGGAGAAAAGTGCATTTTATCAATTGGAGATTGCTTTTGGGTTAGGAATAGAGGCATGTGTCCACATCTCCTTTTAGCCCTAGGATCCCAAGTGAGGCAGAGCCTTGCAGGCCCTGTGCATGCTGCCTCTTCCTTCTCTGTGAATCCCTATTGCATGGATCTTGTTGATTTGGAAGGACTTGTTTTCTTGGTGTTCTGTAACCCTTCTGGCTCCTGCACTCTTTGTACTTCCTCCTCCAAAGGGTTCTGAGGGGAGGGATTTGATGAAGATATCCCATTTAGGGATAAGTATTCCAAAGTTTCTTACTCTCTACATGTCTGGCTGTGGGACTCTATTTGTTCCCATTTGCTACAGAAAGAAACTTCTCTGATGATGCCTGAGCAAGGCACTGATCTGTGAGTATAGCAGAATGTCATTAGGAGTCATTTTATTGCTAATTTTTTGTTTGTTTTTAGGACAGTACTATTTGATTTTACTCTAGGTCCTTAGTCTCAGGCTCTGGGTCACCCAAGTAGTATCAGGCATGGATGCCATCTTGTGGAGTAAGCCTTGAGTCAAATCAGACATTGGTTGGTACTCCCACAAGCTTTGTGCCACTATTGTACTATTGTATCTTGCAGGCAGGACACCATTGTAGATTAGTTTATAGCTGACTTGCTGTTTATGTTTCTTTTTTGGTAATGTGCAGAGTACCATCCTGTACCAAAGACACTAACACACAGGCTCCATGTTGACAGGCACCTGATCAGCTTTTCCATGTTCACTGAGTTGTGGAGATGTTGTCTTCAGCAATGGGGCCTTGCTGTCAGT
Organism: Sigmodon hispidus; assembly: GCA_004025045.1. Classification (NCBI taxonomy): domain Eukaryota; kingdom Metazoa; phylum Chordata; class Mammalia; order Rodentia; family Cricetidae; genus Sigmodon; species Sigmodon hispidus. The sequence continues at coordinate 5,387 of PVIH01015595.1, read as the reverse complement.
TTGTGGAGAGCAACCTGTAGTCTTGGAAACTGCCAGGGTTGTTTGGAGATTCCCTTGAGCTCCCTTTGGCTAACAATTCTCACTAAGATGTTACTCATTCCTAGCACTAGACGCTTCATTTTGTGCCAAGAGATATCCAGCTAGTACTCTTTACTCTTGTTTCCCTTATTATTGGGAATTTCATTTAGATCTCCTGTGTGTGTGTGTGTGTGTGTGTGTGTGTGTGAGAGAGAGAGAGAGAGAGAGAGAGAGATTCTGATTTAGGTTTTCTTAACAGCTAAATAATATTCATTATCTATTCATCAGTTGACAGACATCTAGGCTGTTTGCATTTCCTGACTATTGTGAATAGAGCAGCATTGACCATGGATGGATGCACAACTATCTCCATATGTATGCCCCAGAATGACATGTTGTGGGAGAACACTTCTGTATGCTGTCAATATATGTTGCTCTCATTTGGCTTATAGACAGCAGAATAAGGCTAGATGAGAAAGCAAAGCAGAGATACAGGGAGGAGAAAGGGGAGAGAGAGAGAGAGAGAGAGAGAGAGAGAGAGAGAGAGAGAGAGAGAGAGAGAGAGAGAGAGAAGTCGTACTGTACTGAAAAAGGGTACTAAGCCATAGTGGCAAAGTCTAGATAAAAAAGGCTGGAACAGAACAACTTCCATTTACAGTGGTATGGCTAGGTCTTGAGATAGATCAATTCTCAGCTTCCAGAGGAATCACAGGCACTGACCTCCTTAGTAACTGCACCAGTTTGCATTCCAATCAGCAGTGACCAAGAGCTCTCCTTTCTTTACCAGCTTCTTCTATCAAAGCTATTTTGATTTGTATTTTCTAATGGCTAAGGATGGTGAACATCCCTTAAACTATTTCCCAGACATTTGTGTTTCTCTGTTCACTAATCTCTAATTAGTCCTGTACCCCATTTTTAAATTGGGTTATTTTCTTGATGTTTAGGATCTTACTAGTTCTTTGTATATTACAGATATTAACCCTCTGTCAGATATATAGATGGTAACTTTTTTTCCATGTTCTAGGCTGCCTCTTCACTGGAATGATGTTGTTCTTTACTGTACAGAAGCTGTTTTGTGTAGTGAGGTCACCATTTGTCAGTTGTTGGTCTTACAATGCCTGCTATCAGGATCCTGTCCAGAAAGTTCCTTTCTGTGCCTATAGGATCAACCATATTACAGTTTTCTCCTCTATCAGATTGAGGGTAGTAAGGCTTATATTGAGACCCTTGATCCATTTTGAGTTGAGTTGTGGATCTAGCTTCATTCTTCCACTCACAGTAAATCCAGCTTAACCAACATCATGTGTTGAAGATGCTATCTTTTCTCCAGGGTGTATTTTTGGCTTCTTTGTCAAAAATCAGGTATAGGTGGGTAGACTTAGTACCTGAGTCCTCAGTTCTATGCCACTAATCAAGGTATCTGCTTTTATGCCAGCACCATGCTAATACTATCTTTATTACTACAGCTCTGCAGTAAAAGTTACAATCAAGATTCTGATACCAGGGCTGGAGAGATGGCTCAGTGGTTAAGAGCACCATCTGCTCTTCTAGAGGACTGGGGTTCAATTCCCAGCACCCACATGGCAGCTCACAACTGTCTGTAGTTCCAGTTCCAGGCAAACACCAAGGCAAATAAATAAATAAATAAAAAGTTTTTAAAATAAAAGGAAAATAATCTGATACCTTCAGGAGTTCTTTTATTGTTAAAGGTTGTTTTGAGGGGCCTAGAGAGATATATTCAGCATTAAAGAGTATGGTTGCTTTTTCAGAAGACCCAGGTTCAATTACTGTCTGATGGCTACTCACAAAACTCTGTAACTGCAGTTCTAGGGGATCCTATGACCTCTTCTGGCCTCTGCGGGCACCAAGAATGAATGTGGTACACAGACAACAAACAGACAGAACATTCATACACATAATCATTTAAAAATAAAAAGCATTATTCTAGCTTTTGCATGTTTCCAAATAAAGTTTGATTTTTTTTTCCAATTTCTGAGGAATTGTGCTGGGGATTGTTTTGAATCTGTAGATGGCTTTTGATAGGATGGCCATTTCACAATATTAATTTACCAATCCATAAGCATGGAAGGTCTTTTCTTCTGTTATCTTTTTTAATTTCTTTCTCTGATGTCTTAAAGTTTTGATTATATAAGTCTTTCCCTTTCCTTAGTTAGATTTACCCCAAGAATTTTTTTTTTTTTAAGACAGGGTTTCTTTGTGTAACTCTGGCTGTCCTGAAACTGATGCTATAGACCAGGCTGGCCTCAGACTCAAAGATCTGACTGCCTCTGCATCCTGGGTGCTGGTATTAAAGAAATGCACCACCAATGCCAGTTTATCCCAACGTTTTTAAAAAGATTTATTTATTTTGTTTTATGTATGCAAGTATTTTGCCTGCCTGCATGTCTGTGCACCATAAACATGCCTGGTACTCACAGAGGTTTAGAAAAGCATCAGATCCTCTAGAATTGTGAGCTGCCATGTGGGTCCTGGGAACAGAACCCAGGTCCTTTGCAAGAACAAATGCTCTTAACCGATTGAGCATCTCTCCAGTCCTCCCAAGATATTTTTGAGGCTATTGTAAATGGTACTGTTTCCCTTATTTTTCTCAGTGTGTTTGTTGTTTTTATATAGGAAAACTACTAATTTTGTGCATTAATTTGTATTCAGCTACTTCATTAGATTCATTTGTCAGCTATAGAAGTTTCCTGTGGGTTATTTAGAATCTTTTAGGTATAAAATCATAGTATCTGCAAATAAGGATATTTTGACTTCTTCCTTTCCTGTTTGTGTTCCTTCTATCTTCATTTGTCTTTTGGCTTTGCTTAAGGCTTGAGAACTGTTTTTAACAGAACTGAAGAGAAAAGACGTGCTCATCTGATCCTGATTTTAGTGGACATGCTTTGACTTCAAGTGTTGTTTGGTTTTGGTTTTTTAAGCTTCCCAGTTTACCATTAAGCTGTTAATATGAGAGTGTTCAAACTCTTTGGTGAAGGCACTTAGTGCTAAACTTTTCCTCTTAGGACTACCTTCATTGTGTTTCATGGATGTGTGTCTTTGTTTTCACTGAATTCTAGGAAGATTTTAATTTCTATGATTTCTCTCTTGACCCAGTTTTCATTAAATAGTGTGCTGTCTTGTTTCAATGAGTTTGTGTACTTTCTGCCAATGTGTGTGTGTGTGTGTGTGTGTATACATATATATATGTATGTATGTATTTATTCTTTTGTGGTCAGATAGGCTGCATAATATTATTTCAGTTTCCCTATATTTGTTGAGACTTCCTTTGCATCTTAATAAGTGATCAATTTTGAATTGCTGAGAAGTATTTGGGTGAATGTGGTATAAATATGTTAGATCTATTTGCTTTATGATATCACTTAACTCCAGAGTATCTCCATCTAGTTTATGTCTGGGTGGCCTGTATTGGTGGCAATGGATATTGAAGTTGCACACTATCACTGTGTGAGGGTCAATATGTAATTTTAGAGCTAATTTATGAAACTGATTGCCCTGTGTTTGATACATACATGTTTAAGATTGGAATGTTCTGTTAGTGGATTTTTCTTAAGTGAGTATAGAATACCCCTACTTATCTCTTCGGATGAGTTTTGTTTTGAAGTCTGTTTTGTCAGATATTAGATCTACACTTGCTTCTTGGTTCCATTTGCTTGTGAGTTCCTTTTTCTATCATTTTACTCTAAGTTGGTGTCTGCTCTAGATGGCATATTTCTTGGAGGCAGCAAAAGATGAATAGTGGTAGTCTGTAACCCTTTATTGGAAAATTGAGACCATTAATACTGGGAGAGTTTCTCTTATGGTTTCACTGAAAATATTTTCTGTGCCTTTAACTTGATTTCTTCTCCACCTTTCATACATATAATTTGTAGGTTTGATTTTTTCATAGTGTCTCAGATTTCCTGGTTGTTATATTCTTAGTTGTTGTTTGTTTTGGTCTATTTTTTGGTTTTTGTTTTTTTCAAGACAGGGTTTGCTCTTGGTTATTTTGTTTTAGATTCAATATTTTCTTGATTGAGTGATCCATTTTACCTTGTCTTCAAGATTTGACATTCTCTCTTCTGATCCAATCTTTTGGGGATATTTTCCTCTGTTCTCTTCATTTGGCTACCAAATTTTTTAAAACTTATTTCCCTTTGTCTTTTCTTCAAAGATTCTATATATTTTTAACTTCTGTTAAAAAAAATTGTGATTCTATTTTTTGGAATTAGAAGAGAGAATTAGAATTTTATATCTTGAATTGTGCTTATTTTTTCATCCAATTGTTTTTTCATTGCATTTATTCATATCATCTGTTCAGGCATTTATACATATCCTTTGAGTTCCTTGAACATATTTATAATTGCTATATTGACATCCTTGTTTTGTGCATCAACTAAGCTGCTTGTCTCAGGGAATATTACAGTGGGGTTTCTGGTTTCTGAAGGAGATGGCTGTCATGGTTGTTCATGGTGTTTGTGTTTCACATTGGGATGGAAGCATATGGAGTGAGGTTGTTTGTGGTGTTTCTTGGTATGGATATCTGTTCTCACTTTTATTAATTAGGTGTTTGGATCTTTGCTTGCTGTTAACCCAGCTTGTTGCGGACCAGCTGAATGATACTTGGTTTCCAGTCTTGAGGTCACTCCAGTTTCATGATGGGGCTTCGAATGGTCCCTGATCAGTGCTGTGAGTAGGATGCCTGAAATTCAGATGGACAGAGGCCAGGTGTTTTTAGTAGACCCATTCCTTCTGACTCATTGAATGAAGAAGTGAAAGGAAAAAAAGACATTATCACACTAATAGACTACTTGAGAAGGCAGCCAAGTATATTAAATAAAGTATACCATACATATTTATTTATTTATATTAAATAAAGTATACCATACATACATCAGTTAACATTGCCTAAGCATACACTTAGTGTTAACTGAGTGTATGTAATGTTAACTGAGTCTTTATGTAATAGCTCCTAGACCATCACCTCTAGCTTTAATTACTGATATATTGGGCCATTAAGATGGCTTATCAGGAAAAGACACTCCATGTGCAAGCCTGACAATCTGAGTTCAATCTCCAGATCCAACAGCGAAGGAGAAGAACTGAGTCTTGACAGTTGTCTTCTGGCCTCTGCATACATGGCAGGTGCATGCCTAGACTCACAGACTCGATCATACACACACACACAGGCAATAAAATTAACTAAAATTTACAAATTTATTTAAAAATCAGACATTATTATGAGAGGAATTAGTCTCACTTGCATGCCCACAGGCTTTCTGAATACATCTCCTTGTCTCCTTCTGCAACTCTGCACAGGAAGCTCTTCTGATTCTTCCTTGCATCAAGCTCTTTTCTAACATCTAACTTTT